>CAUYRB010015047.1:0-86055 GCA_963574695.1 Propithecus perrieri
GGGGGGGAAACACACAGCTAATGGAAACTGGGCACACTGTATGGGGGAAGGACACGCTTGTAGCCCTGGCTTGAGCGAGGCAAATACATTTCATGTAACCAAAATGTTTATATCCCTATAACATCCTGAATTAAAAAAAAAATAGAAATCAAAAGATTCCTTGAACTGAGCAACAATTGGGGTACAAGCTATCAAAATCTATTAGATATAGTAAAAGCAGTCCTAAGGGGAAAGTTCACAGCCTTAAATGCCTACAGAAAAAAGACAGAAAGATTACAAATTAACAATCTAATGTCACATCTCAAGGAACTAGAAAAGGAAGAGTTAATCAAACCCAAAGCCAGCAGAAGAAAAAGAAATAACAAATGTCAGAGTAGAACTAAAAAACATGGAAATAAATACAAACAATACAAAGGATCAAGGAAACAAAAAACTGGTTCTTTAAAAAGATAAACAAAATCAATATATCAGTAGCTAGATTAACCATAAATAGAAGAGAAAGGACTCAAATAAGCTCAATCAGAAAGGAAAGATGAGAAATTACAACCGATACCAGAGGAATACAAAATATCATCCATGAATACTATAAAATTCTCTATACACACACACACACACACACACACACACACACACTAGAAACACCTAGAGGAAATGGATAAATTCCTGCAAACACACAACATCCTAAGCCCAAAGCAGGAAGAAATAGAAATCCTGAACAGACCAACAATGAACAGGATGATTGAAGCAGTAATAAAAAAAATGTGACAACAAAAAAATGTCCCAGACCAGACAGATTCACAGCTCATTTCCACCAGACCTACAAATAAGAATGGAACCTATCTTACAGAAATTATTTTATAACATTCAGAAGGAGGGAATCTCCCTAACTATTACAATTTTATGAAGCCAGTACCACCTTGATCCAAAATCAGGAAAGGACACAACAAACAAAGAAAACTAAAGACCAATATCCCTTCTGAATATAGATACAAAACTTCTAAACAAAATATAATACTAGCAAACTGAATTCAATATCATATCAAAAAGATAATTCACCATTATCAAGTGATTTTCATCCTAGGGATGCAAGGATGCATCAACATATGCAAATCAATAAATGTGATTCATCACATAAACAGAAGCAAAAACAAAGACCATATGATCATCTGAATAAGATGCAGTAAAAGCATTCAATAAAATCCAATACCTTTTCATCATAAAAACCCTCAACAAATGTAGCAAAGAAACAATATGTCTTAAAATTATAAAATTCATATATTGCTAACCCACAGCCAACATCATCTGAATGGTGAAAAGATGTAAGCATTTCCCCTAAGAATTGGAACAAGGGTGTCCATTGTCACCACTTCTATTCAAAACAGTGCTAGAAGTCCTAACTAGAGTAATCAGGCAAGAGAAAGAAATAAAGGGTATCCAAATCAGGAAAGAGGAGGTCAAACAATACCTTTCTGCTGACTACATGGTCTTGCATCTAGAAAATCCTAAAGACTCCACCAAAAGATTCCAAGAATTGATAAAAAATTCAGTAAAGTCTCAGGTTACAAAATCAATCTACGCAAATCAGTAGCATTTCCGTATACTAATAACAGTCAAGATGAAAGTCAAATCAAAGACTCAATACCATTTACAACAGCTAAAAAGAAAATAAAACACCTGGGAACATACTTAACCAAAGAGGCAAAAAATCTCTACAAGGATAACTAAAAAACACTGATGAGAAAAATCTCAAATATAGAAACGAATGAAAAAAAACTTATGCTCATGGATCAGTAGAACCAACATTGTTGAAATGTTAATATTGTCCAAACTGATTTACATATTTTATGCAATCCCTATCAAAATATCAATGTCATATTTTACGGATCTAGAAAAATTAATTCTACTCTTGATGGGAACCAAAATAGAGCCCAAAGAGTCAAAGCAATCTTAAGCAAAAAGAACAAATCTGTAGGCGTCACACAACCAAACTTCCAATTATACTACAAAGTTATAGTAACCAAATCAGTATGGTACTAGTATAAAAGTAGAGGCATAGACCAATAGAACAGAATAGAGAACCCAGAAATAAAACCATTTACCTACAATAAGCTGATTTTTAACAAAGCCAGACATGCACCAGGGAAAGGAAGTCATATACAATAAAGGTGCTGGGAAATCTGGATAGCCACATGCAGAAGAATGAAATAGAACCCCTATCTGTTACCATGTACAAAAATTAAACACTGAAATATAAAGCACGAAACCATAAAAATTCTAGAAGAAAAAAATAGAAAAATCCTTTTAGATATCAGTCTAAGCAAAGTATTTATGACTATGACCCCAATGGCAAATATAACAACAAAAACAAACAAATAAGACTCAATTAAATTAAAAAGCATCCGCATGCAGAGGAAATAATTAAAGGAGTAAACAGATAACCTAGAGCGTGGGAGAAAATATTCACAAATTATACATCCAATAAAGTGCTTACATCAAGAATCTGCAAAGAACTTGAACAAATCAGCCAAAAAAAAAAAAATAGAAAACAATTAAAAAGTGGGCAAAAATAAATAATAAAACGTGATCACAGTCAAAAGCTTCTGCACAGCTAAGGAAATAATAAACAGAGCAAACAGACAACCTCCAGAATGGGAGAAAATATTTGTAAGCTATACATCTGATAAAGGACTAATAACCAGAATCTACAAAGAACTCAAGCAAATCAACAAGAAAATAATCTAACGACCCCAATTAAACAGTGGGCAAAAGACATGAACAGAAGCTTTTCAAAAGAAGATAGACACATGGCCAATAAACATATGAAAAAATGCTCAATGTCACAAATCATTAGGGAAATGCAAATTGAAACCACAATGAGACACCACCTTACCAACTTTGGAATGGGCATTATTAAAAAGTCAAAAACATTAGATGCTGGTGTGGATGAAGAGAGAAAGGAGCACTTACAATGTTGGTGGGGCTGCAAATTAGTACAACCTCTATGGAAAACAGTATGGTAATTCTTAAAAGAAATAAATGCAGACTCACCATTCAACCCAGCGATCCCGCTACTGGATATCTACCCAAAGAAAAAGAAGTCATTTTGTAAAAAGATGCCTGCACTCAAATGTTTATCTCAGCACAATTCTTAATTGCAAAGATGTGGAATCAACCCAAGTGCCCATCATTTATAAGTGGATTAAGAAAATGTGGTGTGTATATAGTTCATGGATCATACTCAGCCATAAAAAATAATTAAATAATGTCATTTATAGCAGCTTGAATGGAACTGGAGACCCTTATCCTAACTGAAGTATCTCTGGAATGGTAAAACAAACACCACATACACTGTCTCATAATTGGGAGCTAATCAGTGGGCACACAAACACAATGGTATGTAAAGTTCATTGGAAATCAAGAAGTGGGGAGGGAGGGAGAGGTAAAAACTTACCTGTTGGGTACAATGAACACTATTCTGGTGATGGGCATACTAAAAGCCCCAACTTAAACATAAAAGGTATCCATGTAACAAAAACATTTGTACCCTCTTAATATTTTGAAATTAAAAAAACCCGATAACACTCCTAGAAGATACCATATTATAAAACCTAGTTGTCCTTGAGTGGTGATAACTTTAGATACACATCAAAGGCACAATTGTCAAATAAATAATTAACTTGGACTTCATTAAGATTAGAAACTCATGGCTGGGCATGATGGCTTATGCCTGTAATACCAACACTTTGGGAGGCCTTGGTAGGAGGATAGCTTGAGACCAGGAGTTCAGAGAATTCTGGGCAACATATCAAGACCTCACCTCTAAAAAAAATAATACAAACAAAATTTTCCAGGCATGGTGGTATGCACCTGTAGTCACAGCTATTCGGTAGGCTGAGATGGGGGGATGTCTTGAGCCCAGGAGTTTGAGGTTACAGCAAGTTATGATGGCACCACTGCACTCTGGTCTGGATAATAGAGCAAGACCCTGTCTTTAGCAACAACAACAGAATTAAAAACTTCTGCTTCATGAAAGACAAGAAAATGAGAAGATAAGCCAATGATCAGGTTAATGACTTGGGCGGGGCAAAGGCAATATATGTAACCTAAACATTTTACCCCCATAATTTGCTGAAATAAGAAAACAAAAAAACAAAAAAAAAACCCAAAACCCAAACAAAACCTTTTCCTTTTAATATCTAGAATAAAGGACTAAGTTAATGAAAAAAAAGAGAAAGAATTTCTCATAATCAGCTATTGTCTAAAATATACAAAGAATTCTTGAAGCTCAAAAATAAGAAAACAGGCCGGGCGCGGTGGCTCACATCTGTAATCCTCTGGGAGGCCGAGGCGGGCGGATTGTTTGAGCTCAGGAGTTCAAAACCAGCCTGAGCAAGAGCAAGACCCCGTCTCTACTAAAATAGAAAGAAATTAATTGGGCAACTAAAAATATATAGAAAAAATTAGCCGGGCATGGTGGCGCATTCCTGTAGTCCCAGCTACTCGGGGGGTTAAGGCAGAAGGATTGCTTGAGCCCAGGAGTTTGAGGTTGCTGTGAGTTAGGCTGATGCCATGGCACTCTAGCCAGGGCAACACAGCAGACTCTGTCTCAAAAAAAAAAAAAAAAAAAGAAAACAACTTGATTTTTAAAATGCTGGAAAGACTTGAATAGACACCTCATAAAAAGAGATATACAGATGAAAAATTATCATACAAAAAATGTTCAACATTATATGCCATTGGAGAATTGCAAATTAGAATAACAATGAGACACTACTGCATATCTATTAGAATGGTCAAAATCCAGAACAATGACAACACCAAATACTAGAGAGGATTTGGAACAACAGGAAGTTCTGTGTTTGTTGCTGGTGTGAATGCAATATGGTTCAGCAACTTTGCAAGAGAGTTTGGTAGTCTCTTAGAAAACTAAATATACATTTATTACATGATCTAGCAATCACATTTCTTGGTTTTTACCCAAATTAGTTGAAAACTATGTCCACGCAAAAACCTGCACATGGGTATTTATAGCAGTATAGTTATAATTGTCAAATTAAAAGCAACCAATATGTCCTTCAGTGGGTGAACAGATAAACTGTGGTACATCTAGACAATGGAATAGTATTCTGTGCTAGCGAATAACAAACTCTCAAGCCATGGAAATATATAGAAAAAGATGAAATGCGTATTACTGAGTGAAAAAAGTGAATCTGAAGGAGCTACTATATAATTTCAAGTATATGACACCCTGGAAAAGTCAAAACTATTGACACAGTAAATGGATCAGTGGTTGTCAGGGGTTAGGTGGGTAGGAGGAATAAATAGGCAGAGCACAGAGAATTTTTAGGGCAGTGAAACTATTCTGTGTAATAAATACTACAATCGTAGATACAAGGCATTATAGATCAAAATCTAAGAATGTACGACACCAAGATTGAACTATAATGTAAACTATGGACTTTGAGCGATAATGATGCATCATCATTGAACATTGAACAACCTACATTGGTAAGTTCATAGATTATAAAAGTGTAGCACTGTGACACAGGATGTCAGTAGCAGAAGAGGTTGTACATACGTGGGGTGAGGTGGTATTTGGAAACTCTCTGAACTTTCCTCTCAATTTTGCTGTAAATCTAAACTGCTCTAAAAAAGTGTATTAATTTTAAAAAAATAACAACTGGGAATTCACCAAGAATTATGAATGCCAATAAACAATCTCAAGACAATCCACACTTATACATATGATAAAAATTGGAATCACACTTACAACAAATTGTAATAAATATAAACAAAGAGAATGAAAAAGCTGCCAGGAAAAGAAACAAGTAAAATTTGTATAAGTGGATGACAGAGTGGCAACTGATATCTCATTAGCAAATTGGAAGCCAGAAGATAATGAAGGCATAAAGAGTGTTAGGAATTTGTCTTCTGAATCCTCCCATGTAATAACAAATGACCTCAATTAAAAATGATTCAACTTATTTATTTTTGTTCTTTCCCTTAGTAATTCTTATAGTTATAGAACATGGCTTTTATAAATTTTTAACATTGTAATTTTAAAAAACTATTTTTATGCAGGAAGATTTACTGAATTATAGAATATAAGACTGCAATCAAACTTCAGTTTTTTCTAAAGATCCAAGAGTTTTGGAAATGGCAAAATGCTTAGTCCCAAATATTTGTACTGGTATCTGAATAAATAGATAAACAAGCTATAAGCTACAATTTACTTCAATTATTTTGTTATATATTTATTTACAGTATCAACTTTTTATTATACCTTATATAATAAAATATTTCTTATTCTGTGTAGAGTAGAAGTAAAATAAATAATCAGTAAGTAATTTTTCTAGGTGCTGTTATAGAAGAAGTAGTTTCTAGGAGGGGAAAATAGAGATAAATATCAGTCAAAAAGCTTAGTATGTCATGAACCCCAAAAAGTCACAATACAAATGTAATTAGATGAGTATTTCAATAAAATAAATACTAGGTATTTTGAGTGGATAAACTAGAAAATCTTTCTCAAAAAAATAAGCTATGATTTAGAGGAATTGCACACAGAAAACTTCTAAACTTGAGTAATGAATAGATATTAAGAAAGGTGACTTAAGAGAGCTTGGCATCTTTGGGGAATTGAAAGCATTTTAATATAATTGAGGTTAAGGTCCAGGTAGAAAATATGGTAAGAGATAAATTTCAGTGGTTGATAGTTTCCAGATCATGAAGGAAACTCTAAGGTGTAAGAGGGATATTGGTATTTGCTCTGAATAAAATAAGGCAATATGTAAAGGATTCTGAAATAAAAATGGCAGGATAAAAATACGTCTTTTACATCTATTACCCTCCAGAAGCAATGTAAAGCATAGTAAATCAAGTACACCACAGAAACAAATGTTGCAAAATTCGAAGAGGAAATAAAACAGATATAATTAACATATATTCATAAGTGTCTGTCTTAATTTGGTAACTTTAAAATCACTCGTTTCACTGATACAAAGTTTTACTTCGTTATATTAAAACAGACAAATCTGCTTCACATGATTTCTTCCTTAGATCCATTTCCTCCTATTTATTCTAATACTCTTTTATTTGTGTATCCATGAACTTTTGGGCACTTTTAGTTTGGTCCCACTTATAACTTCTCATTATTTATATAATCTCTGTTTTTGATTAAAACTTTATTTAATTTTCTAGTATTTTATTTGTATAACGTTTTAAGAAATATCTTTTGCTCCAAAATTCACATTCCAGACACACATAGAGCTAATACATTAGATTGGTTTTATTGCACTTCAGACTCTCTGGACTCTAGTCTGGGTTCATCATTCATTTCATTCACTTGATGGTTCTCCTCCAGAAAAGAAGGATCCTAAAGTAATGGAGAAGTGAGACAACTGAGGCTTATTACTGAGGCATAATTTATATGACTAGAGTTGTAGGAGTGAGGGAGAAAGAGAGAGATTTGATACCTCATCCTCTGGCTTTGGTCACCTGGATGATGTCAATTTCATTTTCTAAAACAGAGAATGTAGAATATAGACAAAGAGAAAATATTGAGTTATGCTTTTGATTTGTTGATTTCAAGATGTATATACAGCAATATGGGGTAATATTATATCAAGATATAATTCAGGTAGAATGATAAAGACCTGGGAATATTGAAAATATAGTTTGGGCTTGGAACTACTGAAGTGAGTGAAATTTTCTAGAAACTATGTTGGAGTGAGAAGGAAAGAAAGAAGTATAAAAGGGGAGGAATATGCAAGGAGGGGGAAGGTGAAGCCAAAAGAAAAGAAGACAGCTTAAGAGAAGAGAGGAAAAAATAGAAGAGAATTTAAAAAATAGATGAGAACAGGTACCAGGAACAAAATCCTGAAATTATCATCTTTTAAGAAAAGGATAGAAACATCTGTGAACTTCATATAAATGTTTGCAAAAACTCTTTATATCTTCATACTCACACACTTATCCTCACAGAAAGAGGTGTCAACCACATAGAGTTGGGCGAGGAGGTGGGCAGAGTGGTTAAAAAGATTGGTATTATAAAAGGAAAGGAAAAAGGAAAAGTTTCAAAAGGAAAGGAGCTGTGTGCATCACTCCAGAAATATTAATTCACAAAGGTATTAAAAATAATTTATTGCACATTAAAACCAGGATAGCATAGTGGTTTTGACTAAAAACAAAAAGGTTTTTTTTGTCAGAATATTAGGAGAAGTAAATAGATTTCAGTTGATTGAGTACAAGAGATATGAAGCAGTGAGAAATACTGAATATAAATACTTTTCTCAAGGAGGTAAAAAAAATAAGGGGAAAGAAAGATAAACAGAATTTAAAGAGGGCTTATATCTCAGTACTTTTTGTCTGACAATTTGCTTTTTTAAATTTTAAGAGAGAAGATAATAGAATAAATTTTAAATGGTAAATAATATACTGTAGAGATATTTGATGGAATGGCTCTTGTCTCAAGTGTGTGCTTCAAATATACTCGCTAGGCTCATTAAAGGAAATAATCTATCATTTTGTGTTTGCTTGTTTAAACTACAATGTAGTAATAGTTCCCCTCCTACCCATTTTTCCATGGGTTAAATGGAATTACGGTAGATAAAAAAAATGTAAATTATTTAAAGTTTAAGTAAATAATTTCTATGAATATCCTTTTGCATATTAAAACAACACAGATGCTGCTAAATTTAAGAAGCGGTTCTCTCTCTATGGAGCAGAATTCTATACTGAAATTTCATTCTTAGATTCTTCTGCATTATAATGTAGAAGGCAAGTAGTGGGAAAAGAGAGGAGTCCTAGTGTTAAGAAGAAATCGTTTAGAACATGAAAGTCAGTTGGTTTTTGATTTGAAGCCTAGAGTTCATTGTGGTTCTTATAAAACAATAATAAATATTAGTAAATATACTAATAAATACTAAACATAGTACTTCATTAATACAAAACATATATGTACATTTATTAATAACAGAAATATGCCTTACATATATAGGACTTTCAATAACAAAATAATAGTTTCAATAAAATAATTTTAGATAAGAGTTATTTTACTCAGTATACTCAGTACTCACTATGGACATTCTTTCTGTTGGAAGTCTGATAAGGGACTATTGTTGAAATATTAACTTCAAGATATTTATTAATGGTAATGAACCATCTGGTCACAAACCTCTTCCTAAAAAGAAAAATATGTTTATAACATTGAAATAGAGCAGTGTATTTTAGTGTGTAGTTCGGAAGACTTTTGTCTCAATATAAATCAGAGTAATTGGAGTATTGATTTAGTTGATTGGATAACATAGTCTATTCTTAGGCTTAGGTTTATTTTTTTCTTTTTCTCCTGACATTTTTATTTCAGAGAAGATATCATCATCTCTATAAAATAATTACTTACATGGTTTCTTGGACAGATATAGTTCAGACCTAAAATTCAGAATCTGAGGATCTTACCCTTGGATTATTGAAAATAAATAGTCCTATTTGCAAAAGAGAATTAACCCTCATTCTTTAATAAAAGGGATAAGTAGTCCAACAAATAAAATTCCATGCCACGAGAAAGTTTTACCAATCTTGGGCCAGTAGGAATTGATACAATTGTCTTTTACAAATCTCTGCCACTGCTTGAGACAATCAGGTTATTTGTCTGATATGAATTCCTGTGATTCTGAATTTCTTCTGTAATTTCATAGCTCAATTTTAAATGAACTGAATAAGCCTGGGATTAATTATGAGCACGATAATATTTTTAGGGGAAAAGATCAGTAAATTACAAATTTCGAAGCAGTGTCAACTTAGCTTTGCATTTATAAAACAAAAGGGAAAAAATCTTTTCACTCTTTAATAGTATGGAAATAAATACTGATCGTATAATGGATTTTTCAACTAAATATGCAAAATACAAGTCACTATCACCATGGGGGTTTCGTTTTCAAATATAAAGATAAAACCCATGCATAAATACTTAGAAATTATATACTTTGTGCAATACACTCAGCAAGCTATCCTGTCATAGATAAATTTTGCATAAAATATATAGGAGTAAATAATTTCTCTAGGTTTTAAACTTAATTTTTTTGGTAAAGTAAGGTAATTTATAAACTAGAATAGTGAAATGAAAATAGAGGACAGAAAGAATCAAAATAATGCTAAAGGCAATAAATGCTACAGGCATTTTGAGAAGATAATAATCACTTTAGAAAAAAATGATTTACCAAGTAAATGATTTATATTTCCTGTAGAAATGATGCATTATCTCATGAGTGTCAAAGGGTGCCTACTGCCATAGGAACTCACAGATGGTCATATGCAATTTATAGAAAATTAAGTATAAAGAATAAACAGTTTAGTATAATATTATATATATATTAAAAACAGCAACTCAAACAATGAGGTTAGAATATTTTATGGTATTAAAATTAAATAAAGCCAACAATAAAATTTTTTTGAGGCAATTCAACAAGCTACCTTTCTATTGGGAGTGACCTGATATATTCACTCCTGGGTTGTCTGTAATGGCTAGCTTCTGAAAGTAAAATTCCTTGATTTCCAATTTTATTCTCAGTATCACAACTAATTAACTAAATGAATTGCAGTTGAATGGCAACTGTTATGACTCAGAAAAGGGCCATTGTTATTTGATTTTTCCTTTGAGTTTCTGCCAAATTCTTTCTCCTAAAGTTATCATTGATGCACAGTTTTAATGTGATGCTTTGTACTGGCCATGTATATGTAATGATTTCACAGCCAAATATAATATACTCCATTTACTTTCTTCATTTATCTGCATAGTTACTGCATAATGAGGATATTTTTTGGCTTTAAAAAACTATTTTTAAGCCATTAAATGAATAGAATAGAACAACTAGAAACAAAATATTTGACCCAGTTTCATTTCATTTTAACATACATAATCAAACAAGATTTGTCAACAGAATGTAATATATTCAGTTTTGCTATCACTGTCAGGTGCTGTGTTCCAAAGATTAAACAGATCTAGTAGTTTAAGTGGAAATAGCTGAATTAATTCAGTTAAAATAAAAGGTAATATCAACCAGTTACTTTTAACTTCATTGTATTTCTAGCAAAAAATATTACAATTTGTCTTTTCCAAAATTTTTGGTGGGAATTCAAATCACTCTTGTTAAATATGTATTATTACCAGTTATCTAAATAATAAACAGGAGGGTGTTACAACTCTTTCTTTGTAAGTTAGGAGTATGATGGTAGACACATACACAGTGCCAATTAAAATAATGTGATATTTACTAGCAAAGAAGTTGAAATATGAACTTTAAAAAATAAGACACCATTGAAGGAAAGGCACTTGTTTTTTCCTCACATGAATTGATTTGAATTTGAGCCCTACGACTTTATGAATATCACAGAATTTCTTTAATTTTCAAAGGTGTTTTGTTTCTAAAACTAGAAAATTCATACGAGCTGTATGCCTAGAGTTGGTAGGAAACAATTC
Source organism: Propithecus perrieri (assembly GCA_963574695.1). Classification (NCBI taxonomy): domain Eukaryota; kingdom Metazoa; phylum Chordata; class Mammalia; order Primates; family Indriidae; genus Propithecus; species Propithecus perrieri. The sequence goes on from CAUYRB010015047.1 coordinate 11,474, forward strand.
TGAAAGTGAACTAAAGTTCACATGATTGAAAAGGCAAGTTTGGTTTGCTAAAGTAAACCACAATGAACTTTAACATTTAATCTTTTAATCTATTGTTGGATGCTAAAATGAATGCATGTCACTCTAAATTTAATGATATTAGAAATTAGTTTTGATTAATAAAGCTTGATTTACTTTAAACAGGAAAAGGAGATGCAGTAGAGGGATTAAACTTGGTAAAAACTGTTGAATGTTTCCCTGCTTTGCCTTCTTTGTATAATGATTTTCTTAGAATAATAAAGAAAATATAGTAAGCATTTGACTTCCCGGGACAATTTTGCTTTAAGTTAGGATCCTTTTCTGAAAACATTAAGTGACTTGAAAGACAGGGAAGGTAAAATATAGTGTTAAATTTTTTCTCTCCGTAAATTTCCCTTTGCTATCCTTAGATTCTACATTATCTTAAAACACAGATTTTCTCCTACACAATTATTGCAAATCCCTTTACTTATGTTTTCCCTTGTTATGAGGTAATACCCATACATTATAAAGAAAATCTCCCAAGCTGACTGTTATGTTTACATGATATTAATGCTAATAAATAAAATGTCATAATCTAATGGTCACACAGTGTCAAACACCTCTTAAAGAGTGTGATTTCTGTTGAAGATACTCTGCCTCTATTTTGTTAAAAATACTTTTGTTCAAATGTTGCTGTCCCTAAGTCTGTGTCTTAAGGAGTAGTTATTAGAGTTTGCAGTGATAGCTTTGTTCAGAAATGCAGAAATGAAAATGTTTTTGATTAAAAAAGTCTGATAAGATAATTAGTCAAGTGAACTTTTAGTTGGAGTGGAGATTATGGTATTATTTAGCAGCCACATGTTTTGAGCTCAAAACTATTCATAACACATAGTTTTGCAAAAATATTGCATAAAACCACAAAAACAAATTACAACCCCCTTGAGAATACCCTTGTAAAACAGGCTTGTCATCCGTGTTGCTAATATGATGAAGTCTGTTTCATAAAACCCTTCATAAATAAATGCTTTCTCCAAAATTATGTATGATATTTCAATACATTTTTCTCCTTAAGTATTATCATCTTGAACAAGTCCACGTAGCCTTTAATATTTTCATAACAACATAAATGCTTTACCTCTATGGTTCTACAACATTTGTGTCTCTTTATAATGAAACACAGAGGTCAATATCTTTTATGTATAAAAGTCTGAGAATCCCAGAAATTCTTTAAGTAGAATTGTTAATTTTTTATGAGTACTATCCTCTATTTTTCTGACATTATCAAACTACCTATTAAAATCACAAATGTTTCATTATAATCAATTATAAATGTTTTCATAATTTATATTGAATATGTTATCAACATTTTACTAAATGTTACATATTTTCAACTATGTGCATAACTTTTTTTAATGTGTATACCTTTTTTGTACACACGGTGCTTTGGAATCAGTGAAGTAACAAGAATTTTGCACCAAAACTTATTAAAAACAGGTTTTAATGTAGATTATATTAGGCCTACTGGATGATTCATTTTTTTCTTTTAATTTCTGAAGTAGTGTATATACTTTGCAAGCTAATTTCATTCCCAAAGAAATAGAATGTGCACCACGACTTCTGCACTGCTATTAGATCATTTGTGAAGAGGAAAAATCAACCAAAAGAAAAGTAAGTAGGAAAAAGGAAAAAAAAATGTGGACAAGAATAAATATAAAAGAATGTAAAAGATTAAGTTTTGATTTGATCTTATTAATTTCACTTCTTCTGCTGGGTTTGGGGTCAGTCTGTTCATCTTTTTCTAGCTCTTTGAGTCGATTCATTAGGTTGTCTATTTGTGAACTTTCTGTCTTTTGGATATAGGCATTTATGGAAATAAACTTTCCTCTCAGGACTGCTTTGGCTGTGTCTCACAGATTTTGATAACTTGTGTCTCCTTTGTCATTTAGCTCAAAGAATCTTTTGATTTCCCTCTTTATTTCCTCATTTATGAAATAATCATTCAGCAGAAGGTTGTTTAGTTTCTACGACTTTGTGTAGAGATGAGAGTTTCTGTTGGGGTGATTTCTAATTTTATTCCACTGTGATCTGAGAAGAGGCATGGTATAATTTCTATTTTTTAAAAATTTTTGAGACATGCTTTGTCACCTAGGATATTGTCAATCTCAGAAAATATCCCATGAGCTGATGACAAGAACGTACATTCAGTGGTTTTGGGGTAGAATGTCCTGTAAATGTCAGTCAGGCCCATTTGTTGTAGAGTGCTGTTTAAGTCCATTATTTCTTTGCTAATTTTCTGTTTGGAGGATCTGTCCTGTGCTGTCAGAGGGGTGTTGAAGTCTCTGGCTATTATTGTGTTGCTGTTTATCATTTTGTTTAGATCAAGTATTTTGCTTTATGAATCTGGGTGCACCTAAGTTCCTACCCTTTATCTATTGCTAGAACAGTGAATCTCAATCTTGACTACACGTGAGAATCAACTAGAAAACTAAAAATAAAGCATGATTTGGACATACCAAAAACCAGTTGAATCTCTAAAAATAAGGACTTAACGTCATCAACACTCCCTAGGTAACACTGATACTCACCTGTGTTAAGACTCTTGTACTATAAGTTTAATGCCTGCATCAGAGGAAAAGCATCATAGAACAGCTGACATTTCAAAGTTCCAATGGGTGGTTCTCTGTTATCCAGTGTTACCATCACAGACAAAACTTTGTACATTTTGAACAGAGTTTCAGAAGGCAAGCTAAGCAGGATATAAGCAAGGGACTCAATGCCAGGGCTCTAATCCCGGAATCACTCTGTGAGATTACAAACCATATTTTTATCTTTTTGTAGATCCCCACCCTCAAAAGCAATTTGGAGGATGAAGCTTCAAAACAGAAATAATCAAAATACTACAGCAGGAAATCTGATAGGAAACATCCAGCACAAGAAGAAAAATATCAGGCAGCATTCATTAAGCTCCCCAAAGCCCTGAGAAACACTGATGTGAGAACCAGAAAAATATCATCAATTATAATAGTAGTATGTCTTCTAACCTGAAAGAAACTATTGTACTCAATATGATGCTTGCAGGCAGTATTTCCGATGCTTATTGTAAGGATATTTATTTTATCTATAAAGACATGGAAGTGCTTGTGAACAGGAATTTTCCTTATGAAACTTTTTACTTCCAATTCTTGTCTTATATTCAACAATTTACTAATGATGAATATCATTGCTATTTGGCACAGCTAAAATATAAACCAGCTCCTTCCCTTTACAGATAAATAAATGAATGTTTGACTGTAGTTTTTAAAACAAAGGCTCCTATTGGTTAAATGACTTTCCCAAGGCCTCATGTTGGCAAAAAATTAGGGATAGAATAAGCACAGATGAGTGATCACCAACCTCATCTGGACTGGTGATATTTCTGTGCAATCTTATTTTCTATCTTGACAACTTGCTAGCCCACTTTCCACAATAATTATATAAAAACTAAGGCCCTCTATTCACATATGTAATACCACAAACTACACCTCTTACCTCATAGCTTCTGTTTATTCATAGATGTTTTAGGTGAGGGTAAAACTGCATTGAATTATTTTCTGCATTCAGAGCTGACCTGTTACACCATCGTCCCTGCCCTTTGAGCCCAAGCAATTCTGATAATCAACAGGGAGATCATTGTACCAAAAGCTTAATGCTTAACAGGCATGGTAAAGTCCCAGTTATGCTGAATTCTCTTTGTCCAACGGTATTATCACAGGTAACATTCTAGACATGTCGAACAGTTACCATATAATAACCTAATCAGGTTAACTTGCTGAATCATTACTGTTGCATGGAAATGCATTTATATCAGAGAGAAACTTTATAAATGCATTTGAAGCATGTTTTTCTTAACTTTACAAAAAGAGGATTTTTTATACATTAAAGACATCTTAAGCATCTGCTGGTAGGTAAAAATAGGTGTTTGATGTATTTGTGTCGGGTGTGGAGAGCAGGGGCATGGATCTGATAATTACATTAAACTTATTCAACACGTGCAAGAGGTCAACTGGACTGGTTATTTAAAAGACAAAAAGGAGCTGGTCAAAACATATAATTCATATATTCCTCTAGGAAACCACCACTTTTGTTAATATTTTAAAATTTATTTTTATTTGCATTAAAGTTGAACACATGCTGTTTAAAAATCCAGAAAATGCTATCAGGCTTCATAGGGGATGATCCTCTTCCATGACATTCCACTGCCCAGATCTATATTTCTCAGAAGCAATGACTTCCAGATTTCAAAATGATTTGCTTATACTGGTATTTGCATTAAATGATTTTAAATTTCTTTCATGGTAGATAAATATTCAGCTCACTGATTGTCCAAATCTTCTCCCATATTATTTTTATTCCCTTCCTTGAACCTTTCAAATTTGGTTCAGTTTCATAGTTTTTTTGGCAGCTATTAGTCAGAATAACAATATTCTTATTACATAAATATTATTCATTTCTGCACCAAGTAATATATATATGATAACCTTTCCTTCCTGTACAACTTTTTACTCTTGCTAGATTTTATATTTGTTTAATTTTTTGGTCAGAATTTATATGTAAAGATTAATATTTTTTCTAAATCCTTAAAAAGCACTTTCAAACACATATTAGCATTATTTTCCAAATATTCAATTGCAACTTAAATTATTTACTCTCCAAATATTCAAATACATTTGGAAACCTCTCATATTCATGTTTATATATGTATATTTTTGTTCCCCAACCTTCTGGCTATCTCCCTATGATGCCCAGACCCTAGAGTGGTCTATACTTCTGCTCCAATTTAATGAGCTGTTTCCTACATCATGGCTACATAGATCCCTACTATGGACTTTCTTCCATAGGTACCAAGCACAATTTTCTTCTTTTTTTAAAAAATTATTTATTTATTTTTTTAAATTCAGGATATTATGGGGCAGGTCTTCTGTGTGAATCTACCTGTTTCATAGACTCCACATTTGCCTCTTTCTTAGTTTATTCCTTAACCTTTTAATAACACATATTAATTAAGAGTGCAGAGGAGGCAAAAATTTGAGGACCATTGTTGTTTAAAAATGTCTTTGTTTCCTTTTTACACTGTATTGATGATAGGTTTGGTCAAGAATTATAATTTATAAATTTATTGTCCTTCAGAATTTTGAAACTATATTTCCATTGTCTCTTAGCTTCCAGTGTTTCTGTTCAGAAGTGCAACGCTGTCCTGAGCCTTTGCTTTTTTTGTCTTTTTTTAGAATCTTTTAGTACCTTGCCCAGTTGTAGTAAAGTTTCACTCTTATGTGCATTAATGTATTTTATTTTTCTTCATTTATTGTACTAAACCCTCTGTGAAACTATAAATATGTTCATACCCTTCAATTTCAGAAAACACTAAGTTTTTTTTTTTTTTAAATATTAAGGGGGTGCAAATGTTTTTGTTACATGGATAGTTTTTATGATGCTTAAGTCAGGGCTATTAGTGTGCCCATCACCTAAATAGGAGAACACACTAATTTTTAGAGAATATCCATTTCCTATTTTCTATAGTCTCTGTTAGTAGGATGTTGGACCTTGAAGATATTTTTTCAATTTTCATATATTTTATCTCGTATTTTTCATCATTGTTTTCATTTTTGTTGTTCTAATTTATGGGGTATATTTTAACAGTTTTACTAAAATGTTAAATCTCATTTATGAAATTTATAATTTTAAGAGTGCTTTCTTATTTGTGCATCTTTTGCCAAAAAATAATGTTCTTGTCTTATGAATACTATATATTCTCATTCCTCCATCTGATCCTTCCTTTTAATAGCTGCAATTTATTGAATATCAACCATATGCTAAATAATATGCCAAGCAAATTACACACATCATCTTGTTTAATTGTTAAAACAAATGTGGTTGATAAGAAATATAGAAAAGTATGGGGAATCAGTCTTTTTTAAATGCTTACTAATTCTGATTATGTAAGTATTGTTCATTGTTTTGCCAAGTTGTATATCATGATTATGTTTTAATTTCTTACATATTTGTTGATAAATGTCAGTAGGAGATCAGTTTAACTGGAAAGCCCAAACTCTAAATAAAGTTGCATGAGACTACTGAGAGAGGAAATACTACTTCAGTATCTATCAATTTTATTATTTGTAATTCTTTTATTAATACATTATTATATTTTTTCAGATTTCTTTTTTTTATGTCAAAATTTTGTTTTACTTCAGGATATTATGGGGGTTCTATACTGTAACATTTTGGTTAAAGTAATCTCCTTAAAGACTGGGGCAAGTTTTTTATTTTCTTCATAACTCGGCATCTACCTCAGTGCCTGGAAAGTAGTTGCAAAAAGTGCCTATAATTTAACAAACTTTTGCAATGCAAATAACTGCTGTTCACTTTATCTCATATGCAGATATCAACATTCATATATTTAAAATTTTTTAAGTAGAACTTACCTGCAGGTAAGGTAATATTTGTTTCAGGTTTCTTATCCATGGGGAAGAAATAGTGACATTATATGCTTCCTAGAATTGTTGTAGAATTAAAAATATATTTATATATAGTACTCAGCATACTGTCTGATACGTACAAAAACACTTAGTAACTATTCACTGTTATCATTATCATTCTCCCCTTCATTACTTTCATTATTTACAACATAGTAGCAATGCATTCTTAGTGATTGGACTAGATACAGACCAAACCCAGACAACACAAAAGAATTTTAATTATGTGATAAAATGCATTAAACTGTCATGGTTTTAAGTATTGTTCTGCCTCTGAACAATGTAGTACATGCTGGCAGATTTAATTTGAAAATCAATCCAGATCAGTATTTGAAGCTTCTGAATAAATATTTCTTCAAACATAGTAATATTTAAGAGTCCAGGTATATTCTCCTGTTAGGAAATTCATTTATTACATAAAGCATATTAAGCTGCATTTCTTCAAACAAACCTTTACATATTACCTCCAAACTAAATTATTTTCTCCATTCCCCACGAGCCTATACTATTTTATTGAGTGTTTATTAAAACATCTATCACAATTTGCTTTAAATTTATTTATTAATTTGTATTTTTCCTCCTTACTAGATCGAAAGCTGCTTGTAAAAAAGGTCAATAACATATACAGCTGTATTTCTCCCAGCAACTAGAACATTTCAGCTGTGGTAACAACTCAAAAAAACAAAAAAAAAGTTGTGGTAGTGAAAGCATACAAAAATTATAAAATTAAGATTAAATTTATGCAGAACAGTTACATGGAAGCAATATAGTAAAACCTATTTGCCCAAGACCCTACAAGATTCCTCAAGCCAGAATTCTTTGAAAGTTGGTATTCCTCAGACTTAACATATATGTGACTTTTGCATGTGAGGTAAATAACTGCTGCCAAATACAATGTTATATACTTGTAACTGAGTCTCCAGTGGTGCCTATTGATTTGTATTAATCAATCTGAAGACACTTTATGTTGCTCTAATGAGCAGCAATATATATTTTCATCATACATTCCACTAAGGTCATAGAACACAACAAAATTAACTAACACATAAGTGGATCACACCCAAAATTTACTTTATGAGTAACATGATACTCATTTACTTTATGAGTAGTGTGATCTAGTACAATGTACCTAGCTATGAGCTGTAAGTACTTCAATACTTATTAGCATTAGACCTACTCTTTTCTACAGTCAGATAGTGTTTATTTCATTGCCCTTTAAAGTCAAACACATTCAACAAGAAAAATCAATACTAGAAAGCACGAAGAAGATGGTGATGTTAAGTAAACTCAAGTGAAAAAAGAATTTTTAAAAAGTATTTGTCCACTTTTTTATTCAAATGTATTAAAAAATTTGGGGCCCAAATAAATTTAATGATGTTTTCTACTAATTATTTAAAAAAAATATATAATTCTCTACAGTCTCATCCAGAAGATAAATGCAGAAGGAATATTTCCTAACTCATTGTATGAGGTCAGCATTGCCCTAATACCAAAACCAGACAAAGATATTATAGGAAAAGAAAAATACAGACCAATAAATCTAATAAATACAGATGCAAAAACCCTCAGCAAAATGTTAGCAAATCAAATATAACAATGTACAAAAAAAATTATACATTATGACCAAATGGAATTTATCCCAGGTATGCAAAGCTGTTCAACATTAGAAAATCAATTAGTGTAGTCTATCACATCAATGGGCTAAGGAAGAAAAATCACGTGATTATATAAACAGATGCAAAATAAGCATTTGAAAAAGTCCAACATATGTTCTTGATAAAAACTCTCAGCAAACTAGGAATAGAGGCATATTTTCATAACTTGATAAAGGACATCTACAAAAAACCTACAGCTAACATATTAATATTTAATGATGAGAAACTAAAAGCTTTCCCGCTAAGATCAGAAATAAGGTAAGGATGTCCCCTCTCACCACACTTTTTCAATATGATAATGAAAGTCCTAGCTAGGCAATAAAACAAGAAAAAAAAATAGAAGGTATATAGAATGGGAAAGAAAAAATAAAACTGTCTTATTTGAATGTAACCCAGTTGTTCATATAGAAAATCCAAAAGAACCAATAAAACATAAAATCCTAGTATTAAAAGGCAATTATAGTAAGACTACAGGATAGAAGATTAATATATAAAAGTCAATCACTTTCCTATGTACCATCAATGAAAAAATAAAATTTGAAATTAAAAATAAAACACCATTTATATTAGTACCTAAAAATGAAATTCTTGGATATAAATCTAACAAAATATCTATAAGATCTAAATGAGGGAAATTATAAAACTCTAATGAAAGAAACAAAAGGACCAAATAAATGGAGATTCCATATTCATAGATAGAAAGACTCAAATTTGTCAAGATGTGTCAGTCCTTCCCAACTTGATCTACAGATTCAATGCAATCCCAATCAAAATCTCAGCAAGTTATATGAAGAGACAAAGGACCCAAAAAAGCCAACACAATTTTGAAGAAGAACAAAGTTGGAGGACTGGTACTACCTGACTTCCAGACTTATTAAAAAGCTATACTAATCAAGACAGTGTTGTATTGGTAAAAAAACGAATAGACAAATAAATAAATCAAACAGACCAGAGAGTAGAGAAATGGATCCACATAAATATAATCAACCAATTTTTGACAATAGTGCAAACATGATATAAGGGAGAAAAGAGTTTTTCAACAAATAGTGCTGGAACAACTAGACATCTACATGCAAAAAAGAAGAAGATGAAGACAATGAAGAAAATAAAAAGAAGAATCATCTAGACTCAGTCTGTACACCCTTCACAAAAATTAACTTGAAATGGTTAATAGACCTACGTTACATGTAAGATGCAAATTTATAAAGCTTCTAGAAGATAACATAGGAGAAAGTGCATATGATCTTAGGTAGAGCAATGGCTTTTTAGATCCAAAACCAAATCACAATCCATAAAAGAAATTATTGATATGTAATTCATTACAATTACAAACTTCTGCTCTGCAAAACACACTGTTGAGAAAATGAGAAGATAAGCCATAGGCTTAGAGAAAATATTTGCAAGATAAATATAAAGAATTATTATTGAAAGTATACAAAGAACCCTTAAAATTCAACAATAAGAAATTGAACAACCTGGTTAAAAAACAGGCAAAAGACCCAAACAGACACCTCACCAGAGAAGATATAGAGATGGCAAATGAGCATATGAAAAGATGTTCAACATCATATGTCGTTAGAGAATTGATAATTAAAAAAACAACAAGATACCACTATACACCTAATGGAAAGGCCAAATCCAAAACACTAACTATTAATAAATGTAGAGCAATAGAAACTCTCATTCATTACTGGTGGGAATGCAAAATGTACAGCAACTTTTGAAAACAGTTGGGCAGTTTCTTACAAAACTAAACATACCTTATATGATACAGCATTTGAGGTCCTCGATATTTATAAAAGGAGTAGAAAATGTATGTCCACACAAAAACCTGTATAAGAATGTTTATGGCAGCTTTCTTTAGTCATAATTGCCAAAATTTGGAATCAGCCAAAATGTCTTCCAGCAGGTGAGTACATAAACAAATTATGGGTAAATAAATAAATAAATCCAGACAATAAAATATTATTCAGGGATAAAATAAAATGAGCTATCAAGCCATGAAAAGATGTGGAGGAACCTCAGATACACAATACTAAGTAAAATAAGTCAATCTGAAAAGACTATAAACTGTAGGATTCCAACTATGCAACACTCCTGTAAAGGAAAAAGTATGGAGATAGGAAAAAGATCAGTAGTTGCCACTCATTGGTGGAGGCAAAAATGGATGAATAGACAGAGTTCAAATGATTTTTAGGGCACTGAAATTATTCTGTATGATATTCTAATGGTGGCTGCATGTCATTAAACATTTGTCCAAACCCACAGAATGTACAACACCAAGAGTGAATCCTAATGTAAACTATGGACTTAGAGTGATAATGATACGTCAATGTAGGTTCATTGATTGTAACAAATATTCCACCGTGGTATGGGATGTTGACGGTGGCAGTGGCTGTGTGTGTATTGAGGCTGGGGGTCTATGAGAACACTCTGCTTTCTGCTCAATTTTGCTATAAACCTAAAAGTACTTAAAAAATAAAGTGCATTAAAGAAAGGGTAATGGAACCAGAATAAATTCCAAAAAGTTGGGTATACAGTAAAACCAAAACAAAACAAAACCAAAAAATTCAAAGGCATGAATACACACACATACACACATATTAAATATTGACCTTAGCTCTCCCTCAGGAACAGAGAACTTTAAACAGCCCTAGGGAAGGCAGTCTTTGTTGCCATAAACAACGTTTTTATGTATCATTTCATTAACTTTGAAATATGCCCCTGGATGCCTCAGCCCAAGATATGAAATGTATAGGCTTGGGTAAGACCTTCACTTGAGATTTGTTTACAGTATTTCCATATGAGCTTCTGTCACTCCACTAAGGTTCTATCAGCCATAAATTTTCCACTTGGAAATTCCTCTTGATTTCTGAACACAAAACCACTGCAAGCTATGGGCAGTTTGGGATTTCTTTTTCAATTTCCTCAAGACCAAGGAATATGCTGTATCACTTAGTCTATAGCCATGTATTAGTAATCTACAGTTCTTGCCTTTGACGGCTGACAGCTCAGTGAGGGAAAATAGTATTTTGAACGCTGTGGGAATTCAATCATCAGCTATGCTCTCAGGGGCTCTCTTCTAAGGTATTGGGCCTGATTAACGGAAATGTCACTTTTAGAAGTGTGCATTGCTATCAAGCAAAAGCACAAAACAAAACAAACAAAAACACAAAACCACCATCAACAACCAAACAGTATACAGTTATGATCCATCTGTGTTTCATCTCAGCAATCCTACACTTTCCTATTTTTTCATATTTATTTTCTTTCATTGTCAGATATGAGTGTGTGTGTATGTGTGTGTATGTTCAGGAGTTTTTGTGTTGGGAGTTACCATGCCAAATATAAAATTCATATATAACTGAATCACTCACTTCCCTCTTCTATAGTCACAAGGCACCAAAAATAGGTCAAGAGATCTCTGCTTGCATAAACAGATATGAGGCCAAATTTATTAAGGTCTATTGATAAAGGAAGTAACAGAATTACAATAGATACAAGAACACAAGTCATAGTCCTGGATCCACAATTTGGATGTTTGGAAGTCAAAAAGAATAACATAAACAATCCAAGGTTTACTTCCTTTCACATACACCTTGAGGAAATAGGACAGAGCAAAAGGAAGTAAAATGTGTTAAAACTGGGATGCTGCTTGGTCTCAAATCTACAGGCAGATGAAGGCAGGGTTTTGTTTTGTTTTTAATGATATGAGAATAACTAGTGCTCACAAACAAGAAACAGGAGTCAAACTCACATTTTAAAATCAGTGGGAAGACAAGCACCACCTGTACTCACCATCAAATTGGTATTAACTGATCAACACATAAGTGCACGTATAAGAATAACATCTATTGGATGTTGGGCAGGGGGAGGGGGAGGGGGGAGGAGGGAGAAGGGGACGGGTATTTGCATACACAAAGAGTGCAATTCGCACCACCCGAAGAATGGACATATTTGAAACTCGGACTTAGGTGGGGAGAGGGGGCAAGGGCAACATACGTAACCTAAACATCTGTACCCCCATTAATATGCTGAAATAAAAAATAAAAAAAAATTGGGGATGTGCTAGAGCTCCCCAATCAGTAAAAGTGCAGATTCTACTCTCTGAAGAATTCCTGCCACCACCCAAGAGTGAGTGCCCAGGGCGTTCCTGTCTTGAGTAGGAATGAAAGCCCTGTGTAAGTAACCTCTAGTAAACTCATCTAACTTGCTGAGCTGGACTGAGTCATTCTTTGGTCTCTTGGCACCATCTCAGTTCGGTGGGCAGTTTTTCTATACCATTCCAGGCTTTTTCCAAAACAGGAGTGAAATGTTAAGAAGGTTAAAAATAGGGGGGTCTTTATCCACTTGTGAGGAACAGAATGGTACTAAAAATAATTTTAGGCTTCTTAGAAATATGTATAATAAGGTAAACATATTACAAATTTAGAGGTAATCAATGAAAGTTTTAAACATATTCTCTAAAATTTACAAACCAGAAATGGAGAAAAATGAATTTTAAAATAGTATGGGATAAAACAAATTTTAACCAAACAATGCAGAAATAGAAAAAAGGTAAATGTGTCTAAATATATTAACTGCAATGAATGCTAACAGAGTAAGTTTTTTACAATATAGTCTCTTAGACTGGATTTTTAAAATCCTGGCTATATGTTGCTTGCAAGAGTTACTTCTTAAACAAAAATTCACAGGATCCTTAAAAATAAAGTAGGAGGTTTGGGCAAGACAGCAAATGTAAACAAATGGTATTCTTAGGGAACTCCTTTTGTGTAAGTATAGTAAATCAGATAAAATAGAATTTTAAGGAAAAAGCATCAACAGTTACAAAGAGTGATATTGCAATTAAGAATAATTCAACGAATGTGAATTAAAACAGTTATTGTGCTAACAGTCTAGCTTAGGCACCTAGCCACCATGAGACAGGCTTTGCCTGGAAGCACAGCTCAAATACCTTCCTTCAGGACTTTGTTGTCAGGGGAACACTGGTGGTATTCTCCTTATTAGGATCCCTCTCATACTACTTTACATGTCTCAAAACCTGGAATCTCCATTGTTCTGGAAGTACAGATTCCTCTATGTCTAACATTTCCATTATAAATAAACAGCTCAGCACAAAAGGTTAACTGACTCATGGTACTGAAACATTAGATGGCTAAAATGCAATCTTTCGTTATAAGGTTTGTCTCAGTCAGAGAAGGCTCCATGACAGAACACAGAAACAATTTGCTGGAAAAGGAAAAAAGGAGGTGATTCTTTCGATAACTTCTTTTTATGATCATAATTCTTGACAGAATAGCCATTTTATCAGCAAATGAATTCCTAAAGGGAAGAAGGATATTGAATCTCTCTACATTTCTTTTCATTCTTCACAGAATCCTCTCACATAGAATGAAATTTGGATTAGAGAATAATAAACTGCAAAGAAAATATCACACCAGAGCCATTTAATTTCTTTTTGCTAACACTGTATTTTTTTTTTCAGTCTAAAACTCCATAATGAAGGCAAAATATAGCATCATTGCCAGGAACAGTAAAAACGTTTCCCCCTTTATTCTATTGCATTAAAATGTGATTTTGGTCACATTTTAGTAAATATAACTAACATTTTCAAATATTGACTTCAGAGTGCACTTACAGACCAGCTAGTCTCAGGGATACATACTGCAGAGATACAGTTGAAGAGCACACTAACACTTCATCTTTTATATCCCAGTTTTTATAAGACCTACAACTCCACATTTCACAAAAGAGAAATTATAAATGCCATTATGTGACCCAAACAGATCTGCCTTCAATTATTGGCACTGACAGGGCTCCTCGTAAACACAAATTCTCCCCAACAAATCACTCCTAGGTTTCAGGATGCATTGTGGTCTTTCATTTCCATTTGATTTTACTCCGTCTATCAATCTCCGTACTGTTCTCATTCCCACTCATGTTATATAGGTTTTCATTTTCTCTGCCTAGACTCCAACAACACCTTCTCAGCTGGTCTTCATTCCTCTACTCTCTCTCTACCCCAGTGTTTCTTTGGCATTTTCAAGAGAGCAGTATTTCTAACATGAATTACTGCTTTAAAATGTAATTAGATGCATAAAATAAAATGTGCAATAAACAGAATAAAGTTGAAGCTCCTTGGCATGGTATGAAAAGACGTCAATGGTCGAACTTTTCGATATGCCCAGTTTCTTCTCCTGCCCCTCCCCTAACTGTATGCCTTCTCCATACCAATTTACTAACTTTTGTCTGAACCTATCAGTGGCTTTTACTTTTCTCTATCTTTGAGTACTGTTTCCAAAGCTGAGGGACAATCCTTTAATCATTTTAAAGCTACTGTAAGTCCTTGAAGGAAACTTCTTGTGAATTCTCTTTGCCCTTAAATGAAATTAAGCATCTTCTATTTTGTTATTCCATAACATTATATATTCCTGTTTTGTAACACTTATTCCCTTATTCAGTTTAGATTTTTGAGTGAATCCCTTGTTCCAAAATGTGGAAATTCAATTGCTTAAGTTTCTCCTCCTTCATTAGGTTGGTGCTAGTCATGAATATTTGGCAGGTGGTGAAATAAATTCAGGAGGGAGGAAGAGAATTTAGAGGCTGGAATCAAGGAGGGCTTCTTCTTAGATCTGCATACCAGAGTATATGTTGAATGTGACATTAGATAAATGAGCTTTGAATTTAACCTCTGTCAGTTACAAATCTTGTGACCCAAGATCAGTTTACTTACCCTCTTTGAGCCTTATTTTTCACAACTCTAACAGAAAGTTAGCAATAGTCCATTTCATAGTTTGTTGTAAATATTCAATAGATAGTTATAATTATATATACATATGTGATTATTATTGTTATTTAATGCTGTCTTGGCTCAGTTTGGATCCTTGGCTAGAGGCTGGTCATTTCCTCTCCTTAAGCAACTGATTAAATCTACATCTCAACCACTTTCTTTGTTGGATTCTGGCACCCTGGGGCCACTATGCAGGAACCCTAACCTCCCTGGGGCCAGATCTCAGAGGATTAGGGACAGTCCATAGGTCCTGGAGCTTGTGAAATTACTCAAATTTTCCATTCCACAGGGAGCTCAGGAAATTTAGCTAACCTCATCCCACTTGCTGTACATGAGCTGCCTCCTACAAAGGCCCATGGCAGCAGCCTTGTCTTGTTTGGAGCTGAAAGTAGCAAGCTCAATTGAGATGTAACCTAGAAAGACTGTAGAGTTCTTTAAATCCTCTGACATACCCTTGGAATCTTTGCCACTAGACCAGTAGACCACAGAAATGTCTACCTCATCATCTAGATCTTCTCAAGGGGTACTTCTTCAGGACTGTTTATGTAGTTTAAGAAATAATAGAAATGCCAGTCACAGAAACTGACAAGGTACATTTATGACTTGAGATGATGGATGACATTCTAATTCTCACATTTATTCAGTTCCATATTTCATACTAAAACATGTATAAGTTACATTAGAAAGACATTAGAAGATCAGAGCAAAACCACTGCCATAATAGTTATTCTAAAAATACACTCTCAACCATTATTTTCTCATTGGGAAAATAGTCATTACGTTGGAAATATTTATGGTAGCATATTTACTGCAAAATGTCACCCAGAATATGATATTTACAACACATATGGAAATTTGCCTTTATTTACTCTGTGATGTTAATTTTCTTTAGAATAGAAAATTTAAGAGCAAACTTGTAAACATGCTTATTGGCATCACCAGTGGCCATTTAAATTATTTAGATTGGACTTTTTTCCCCAACACTCTAAGATAATTTTAACAGTAAGTGTGAACTATTAATTGAGCACTTATAAATATCAGATACTGTGTTAATTTAGATCTACTGACTCCAGAACCTATACCGTTAATTATTATAATATAGGCCCTCAGTATGTTCTATTATCTGTAATGACTTTCTCCCATATCTGATGTTTATTTCCAGTCCTCACTCTCTTTGAAATTAGTAGCAAATAACTCTGCAGAAAACTACCCTTGGAATTAACTCTACTTTGCCTCAAAGTCATTGCATTTTTCTATGTTCTATATATTTTTCTATTTCCTTCATCTAAATAATTGCTCTTTTTTCCCTTTCTTCTCCTCCTCCTATGTAAGGACTTTCCCCAAAGCTAAATTTGAGTTTTTATTCCAGTGTCTACTCTCCCTTTCTTATTTGATGGACCCTTAACGTAAGGCTTCAGCTCCATGCTGATTACCATTTTCCAAATGAAAACTTTTATTTTATAATCCCATTATTACCTCACATTCAATAATAATGAGTTGAATGGCCCTCTTGGATCCATGCAATCTCCTGAATGAAGTTAGAGTTATATTTTTAAAAGACAGATCTTACCTTATACTCCCTTGATTTATATTTTTTTTTGCACCTGTGTGGTCCAAAATCCATTGTGTGGAGAAAATGTAAGTCTTTTCATGGTCTGATTGGAGTCTAACCTGCTCATTCTGTCTCCAAATACCCCCATATAATCCAGGCATGGACTTATGCACCTCTAGCCTATTTCTTCTTGTCTTTAAAAAACCCTTAAATGTTTCTTTATCTGTGAGGACTTCCTTGCCCTAAAACATTTTATTAAATACTTCTACTTTAGTACACAATTATATCTAATATTTGCCTGTATTTTAGCACATATCACATTATATTTCAGTTAATATTCGTGTATGTCTTTCCTTCTACAGAAGAATATTTCTGAGAGTAGAGGTCATACCTTTGCAAATATTACTCCCTCCCCCATCTAGTAGACCTTTTGGTTCATAATAGGTACTAGATGAATTTTTACTGAATGAAAATTGAAAGTAGTATATTGATGGCATTGAGATTGAGAAAAATGGAATAAATTGTTCCTGAGAATTGTTTACCTGCACTCAAGTCAATGCCCTTGATCCTGAAACTCTTAATTATTCATTGAGAACAACTCATGTGATAGTTTCAAGACAGTTGTCTCTTTTCCTGTCTGACAGGTAACTGGGTTTTCACAGTATGGGTATGGTAGGTGAATTATTCCTTTCACCAAGACCCTGAAATTTTTCTGACAGAGCAGAATCAAACTATAGCTAAAATGTAGTTACACAGCTCTTTAAACCATTACTGAAATTACCATTAAGATTCAACTACAGTACATGATCTCTTAAAGAGTGACAAAGACTATATTTTTCAGTTACATAACTAGGGCTTATCACACTGAGAAACAATTGAAGTCACTCAAATTCTCTCCCCATCACTTCTGGGTAGAAGAATTATTTTCACATCAGCTGTTTTATATTGCCTGCATGTACAGAATCAACACATTGAAGACCAAATTTAATTTGTTCATCCTCAGGAGGAGTATAAAGGCTATATATTGAGAGATTGAATTCAAAACTATACTCCAATCAAAGATAGTTTAGCTTTATCTTTTATGCATAAGTACAACATCATGATATATATTCAGCAAAGACATATTACTGTTTCTGTCATATGCAGGGATATAAAACACAGAAAATAGTTACCCCAGCAATGGTATCTTTCAGTTCTCTCTGTAAGGTAGCATATGTATGAATTCATGGATTGCAAGTTAAAAATCTTACATTCTGTCACTTTCAATGTCAAATGCTTCTAATGCCAAACACATCAAGGCTTGTTGTATCACTATAAAATTATTGGTAAGAGCCTCTATTACTTTTCTATCAATACTGCAACAAATTAACACAAACGTAGTGGCTTAAAACCACATCCATTAATTATTTTGTATTTCCATGTGTTAGAAGTCTAAGCATAGTTGGATCTTCTGTACAAGGTTTTGTATGTCTAAATCAAGGTACTGGCTGGGCTGGCTCCTTATCTGGAGGCTGTAGGGAAGATTGTGCTTCCATATTTACTCAGGTTATTGGAAGAATTTAGTTCCCTGCAAATTTAGGACTGAGGCTCCTTTCATTTTCAAGCAAACAATATAGGATGTTGAAACCCCATTCTTCAAATCTCTGACTTCTCTTCTGCTATCAGCTAAAGAAAAATATTTTAAGGGCTCATGTGACTATATTAAGCCCTCTTGGATAATCCAGGATAATCTTTCAATTTTAAAGTCAGGTAATTAGTAATCTTAATTATATCTGCAAAGTTACATTCACAGGAATAACACCAGAAGGTCAAGATTATGGGTGCCAAAATTCTTCTTACCACAGGCTCTTAACTTGAAATGAATATAGAAAATTATATTGAGCATAAAATTCCCCTTCCATTATTTTTTAAATTATTGCCCCACTAGCCAGTTGATACCAACAATCAGGCTAAATGAAGCTTAAATTTACTGTGATTGCTTCTCGGCCCATGTCTTCCCTCTTTAACCTCCAGCAAGACAGTTCTAATCCCATAAAGAATGCAAATGGGTATATTTGCTCTGATATTTTTTAAAAATTAATCAATGTGTAGCTGTTAAAAATATCATCCACAACCTCTGTTGAATCATTGAGTTTTAGAAGTAATTATTCCCACTTGCTAATAATTTCATGCAATATTTTTAATGTAAATTAATTTTTGAAAGTTTTGCCTTTATATTGTTAGAAAAATATAGTGAGAACTCTGAAATTTTCTCTCTATTCATATTTATTTAAACTTATACATGTAATCCATAAGAACAGTGTGTTAACTCAGATGGTTAAACATATATAAGTATATGTCCTCCACTCTTTAAGGTTAATGAGTATTTCTGACACAACAACAATGTTTTCAATACTTTTTCCTGTACTAATTAAAATAGGAAATTTTAGATTCAGAGAATGGAAAACTTGGGACTTAAGGACTGAAGCTGAAATCTGTCTCCTTATAAGACTCCACTTTGTTTCCACTTCTGAGGTTTAGAAAGTCTACTGGATTTCTTCATTAGAAGGTATTTAAAAGGAGTAAATTTATAGTGTAAATGAGCAGTAAGTGTGAAAGCCATGTCATGATGGCATTTTGGGGGGTTTTGCCCCCCAAAAATGCCATAGCATTTCTAAGTGACCTTTACATGAAATTTATCACCCATACAAAAAGATGTAAGGTAATAGTTGAGGAGGAAAGGAAGGACACAGAAATGATTCTTCTTGTGCTGTGTTTTGCTTCGAAGGATAAGGGTCACCTGAGAATGTTTGGAGCTATCGAATATTTCAATAGAGAGAAACAGAATTGCCAGAGAAGAGTCAATAATGGAACAAAATCATAGAAGATATAGAGAAGAATATAACCAAGAAGTTTAAGTGAAGAAGTTTTCTTTAGGAAAGAGAAAGGATATGGTCTCTACAAGAGGAAAAAAAAAAATGAGGCAGTGGGCTTTGCCATTGTGAAGGTTGGGAGAATTAATTTGCTAGGTAGAGCACTGAATAGACTATCTTATTTAATGGAAGTTAAGATGTAAGAGAATACACGGAAACTGTGTCTTTTGTAGTTTATAGTGACCAGCTAATGGCGACGACTCCCACATGTAAGTAGAGGAAGGTCGATTAGTGTATTAGTTAGAAGTTCAGGACTACAGTCAGACAGTATAAATACTGGCTCTACCATTCAAACTCTTTTGAGATCAATTTCACATACCATTTAAAGAATTTCAGTGTTTCTTTTTAGTATACTCATACAGTTGTGCAACCACCGCCAAAATCTAATTTTAGAACATTTTCAACACCCCAGAAACCCACTAGCAGTCATTATCCTTTCTTCTCAACCTCCCTTCCCAGCCCCAGCCCATGGTAATCACTAATCTTTCAATCTTTGTCTATTCATGACAATTCATTTAATGGCAATCATACAATATGTAGTCTTTTGCAATGCCTTCTTACATACAGCATAAGAGTTTCAAGTTTTTTGTGCATTGAAGCATGTATCAGTACTTATTTTTTATTGTCAGATAAAAATCCATCCAATTTTATTGTCAGATAATAATCCATTATATCACATTTTGTTTATCCATTCACCAGTTGATGAACATTTAGATCATTTTCAATATTTGCCTTTTATGAATAATGTTGCTGTGAACACTTATTCAAGGTTTGTATAGACATGTATTTTATTTCTCTTTTGTATAACATTAAGTGTGAATTGCAGAGTCATATAGTAAGTCTATGTTTTCCAAAGAGGTCTACCGGTTATTCCTATACAAGTTACTTATTGTCTCTAAGATTCTGGATGTAATCTTAAAATGGATGTAATGACTGTACTTATATCCTAAGGTTTGGGGAAAGATCAGATTGTATAATGCATGTAAAACTTGGCATATAACAAGTAAGTAGGTGATTAGTTCTATTTCTAAAACATGGCCTGATTCAATCGCAACAAAAAAGTAGAATACAATAATAATAATAATAACAGCCTTCTATATTACTTCAGACCCATAACATTCATCAGTAATTATGCTCAAAAACACAAGCTTAAATTGAACTTCCTTTTTATGTATACTCAACTGTCCTTAAATATTTCCTGTGTCCATGACTTGTGTGTGTGTGTGTGTATGTGAGCTTACATGTGTGGGTATAAGAGAGAAAGAGAGAGAGAGAGACAGAGAGAGAGAATGAGATGGAGACTGAAGGCTGCCAGAATGCAGTTTCAGTGTGAAATACATAAAAGTGGCATGGCCACGGCCCTTGCAGACAATTTCTAGCCACATCCCTGTGGGATCCCTGTAAGTATTTTAAGAATTTCTCTTTAGAATTTCTTACTGGTCCAGCTGTCTTTCAATTTTTCGCTAGCCATTATTGCCTCACCAATTCATTCGTGTCTTTGTCCTTCCATATAAAACTAACTTTTAACCATTAGAAACCATCCACTAACCTGTGAACCCCTGGCAACCATCCACTTCTGGCAATGAGTCTTTGGTCTCAGTTTTCACCTAGGTAATGATACCCCTTACCCCTGCTTCACGTATCTCCAAGCACTGGCATCCCTGTAATTAGCTGGTTTTAACAAACAAGCCATAGTCCTGTCTTTACCTTTTCTGATCACTCCTAAGGTATGGATGTTGGAAGGAGAATAATGCTACACCCTTCACCACGACTAAGAGGAAACAATTTTAAAAACAAAATGCAAGGCAGGTCATATTAAAGACCTAAAAATGATTAAAAATACTAAGTTTTTTGTTAGTTTGTTCATCTTGCATTTGCTTATTCTTAAGCATTTCTCACAAGGTGTTCTTGTAGGAGGAGCCTGAGTCATTGCAGAGCTAACATATTGCCCAGACATTATTATATTTTGACTGTTGGCATTTCCTAGATTATGTCGCTTCTTTATTTCAGTCCTTCAGGGTCTTTACATCATTTCAGAATTATATTCAACCTCCTTCACCTATTGCAGAAAGGCCTTTATGATCTTATTTCTGCTTACCTCTCCTAGTTCCTAGACCCTATGCCCCACTTCAACTAACATGAAGAACTCCCATCCAGTTCCCCTGAGTACTATGCCATATTCTCCTCCCCTCCAAGTTTTAGCACATGCTGCGACCTATCCTAAGAATACCCCTCCTGGGATGTAAACATCATCTTGACAGCAACACCCTGAGTTAGAGAAAATAAACTCTTGCAGCACATAGTCTATTATTCCAGATTCATATTGAGGGACAGCATTAGCAATAAGTGACATACCAAGTTCAACAATGGTTATGAATATGTACTACAGGCTCTGGCAAGGGATCCTTATTACCACTCTCATTATTCTTTAACTTGACCTCTTTAACCTATCTCTCAATTGTTTTCCTTTTCTCCAGTGACTTGCCCAACTCCCCTCTTCCATCCTTCCTCCCCTCCATATCACTTCCTCCTTCCTATATATAGGCATCAAGTAATTGCTCCCCCACTTAAAATCCTTCCATCAGCTCCCATTAAACACCAAGTCCTAGGTGTAGTCATCCCCCTCTTGGTGATCTATCTCCTATGTCAATTTTCAGCCTCATTTTTTACCATGCCCATATGCACACTGAATTTTATCCCAGCCTGCTCTCTCATGACTCTATGCCTTTGCATATTCTTCTTTATAAAATTCTCCCACATAATGCTCTTAGGTCTATAGATTTGTAGTAAATGAAACAAAATCCTGTTTTCTTGGTATCTGAATTACTTACCTACTTCGGTACCTGAATCAGTTACAAGGTCTCGCCATCTGCTCACATTATTTTGTTTTCTTACAGGACTTACCACTTTTTGGCTCTGTGTACTGCTTTTCTTCTCCTCTAGATGGGAGCTCCCTGAATGTGGGATTTTTATGTTCTTTGTATCTACATCTTCAGAACTCAATATTGAGTCTAGGCCATAATAAGCGCTCAATAAATGTTTGCCAAGAGAGAAGGAATTGGGACTGAGGATCCCAGGATTCCCAGCATCAATACTTCTTCAGTCTAACTGGGGCCTAGTGATTGACTAGACATGCTAAGTAGGTATCCAAGTCACACAGAATTGTGGAATAAACTTACCTAGGACCTGTGGGTCTCAGGAAAGGGAGTTGTGCAGTGTGACGGTAAGTGCCTCTAATGCAGATACATGCAGTGCTCATTTCATTTCCTCACTGTCACTTCACCTCTGTGAGCGCATTTCCTCACAAAATAGAGTGGTTAGGATTAGATGATCTCTTTGGTCTTTTTCATCTTTAACACACTATTGATAAAATAAATTAGAAAAAGAAGTGTTATATTGTTTCAAAACTGTAAATGCAACTGACATATGTGAAAAAAGGAAGCATATGTTTGGGACATTTGTAGGGACACTTAAACAATCCATTCATTTTTTATTTAAATTTGACAGAGATGTTCAAACACATCTTCTCTTTATCATTTTGCATTAACTGACCATTATGGAACTTAAATCAAGAATTCTGTAACTCTAGAGATCAAAGCTACTTTCTTTCATTGGAAGTTGTACTTAGATGAAAATAAAAGTAAGTAAAAACAATTCAGAAAGCAGTGGAGTTTTAATTGCTCTTTGCATGAACTAAGTCTGGATATTTTTTTCTTTTATAAAAATGTATTTGAAATGTTGTTAAAGACTTCTTACCCTGATATTTGTTTTCTCACACATGCTTTTTAATTAAAGCGGAAAAAGACAGTTGTTTTAGAGCAGTAAGCATTGAGAGGGGCTAAGGATATGAGAGACCATGTAATTGAACCACTAGTCTGAGAAAAATCCCCAGGTGCAGAACCTTTTATAGCTGTCAATTTGGTTAAGTCAGAATTAGGAAAGCACAACCATTTGACAGACCAACTCATTTTTGTTTCACGATTCCTACTATCATAAAGATTCTCTCTTTTTTTTTTTTTTTTTTCGAGACAGAGTCTCACTCTTTTGCCCAGGATAGAGTGCCGTGGCGTCAGCCTAGCTCACAGCAACCTCAAACTCCTGGGCTCAAGAGATCCTTCTGCCTCAGCCTCCCAAGTAGCTGGGACTACAGGCATGCACCACCATGCCCGGCTAATTTTTTCTATATATTTTTAGTTGTCCGATTAATTTCTTTCTATTTTTAGTAGAGACGGGTCTCGCTCTTGCTCAGGCTGGTCTCTAACTCCTGAGCTCAAACAATTCGCAGGCCTTGGCCTCCCAGAGTGCTAGGATTACAGGCGTGAGCCACCCCGCCCGCCCGGCCCATAAAGGTTTTCTTTACATTGTGACACAATCTGCCTCCCAGGACCTCTTGGCTGATTGAGTTGTTGTTCTCCGTTTATCCTAGGCCTGCCCCATAGAATTAGACATAATGTATTCAATTACCCTTTCAAAGGAGAGTTTTTCAAACATTTAAAGGCAGTGACCTGTCACCTCCTTTTCTTCATTTTCTCCATTGTTTCATCAAAAATCAATTGAATGTGAGAATGTTTTGTAGAGAATGTCTGGCTAAAAACTGGGGTGGTATGACAGAACCCAGGAAAACCTCTGCAACTTATATTAGCAATAACTTACTAAAGGATACAGTAGCCATCATAATGTATGCTTCAAAGAAGATCTGTAGGAACTCAACAGCTTTACATACAGCAGTCAGGTGGGGAACCAGCCCACCCATTTGGGATAAGCTAACTACTTAGCAAGGCTAACCGGTTTTAACTGGAGAGAGGCATATTGCTGTCAACTGAAATGGGCAACCTGACAACCCTTTTATTTCCCACAGTTAAAAAAATGTATATATAACCTAATATTAACCTAACCAATATAACTTAAATGTTAATATAACCTAAGTATTTAATATAACCTAATATTAAAGGTAGTACATATTTTTTACCCTAGAAATATTTATCCAAATAGGTAATTTTCATAAGAACATCCAAGATGGGTATCAGAAACTAACATGTGGAACCAACAGAGTCGAATATTTGAGAATATCAAATATATAGATATCAGGAGAGTCAAAAGAAATGAAAGCAGGAAATACAATGGAATACAGAAAAATGAAGTGGAGTATATGAGTATATATGTGTTTCACTTATTCAGGTACCATACCATGTGGAAAGGAAGATATTTTTAAAGGCCCCAGCTAAGAAAAAATAGAATTAATGAATTAGTCAAAAAGGAAAAAAAATCATGTCTCAACATCAAATTGTTATTTTAGATTTAGTTGAATATGGTAATTTGTGAAGGTGAGGCTAATAGTGTGTACATAATATCACAGATACCAGACAGGAAGGGAGATGCTATTTATTGAGCACTTGCTATGTGTCAACTGTGATGTTAGGTGCTTTGCATATGCTATCATGGTTATAATATCACTTATTATAGTAATGATCCTTTGTCAGCTCTGATAACATGGGAACATAAAAAAAAATCATAGGACTGGCAATAAAGTCCACCCATAGTTTCAAATCTTATTTCATTTTATCTATAGATATTTAAAACACTTGAGCCAATTACTTAAAACTAACAAATGCCACTTCCTCTGGGTAATTATTGAAGTATATTTGAAGAATCTATGATGTACCAAAGAAAAGGAACAATTTTTGCCAACTATTTTTCCTATAATTGTTGTTTCATCTTTCGTGTTTAAAGTCAAGTTGCATGATACATTAGAGGCTTCTTGCCATCATTTATCTACAGTGATTAGTCAGAGAGAAAAATAAACTGTCAGATACTAGAGTGTGAAAACTGAATGAGAATAGAGATGCCACTTCATAAAATATTGTGTGGCAAAAAAAAAAAAAAGTCATCTTCCAAGCCCCTAAAAGCATTGTTCTGTTTACGTGTCTCTCTCCATGACAAAATTTGAGCACATGGAGAACATGGGTTTCCTCCTTTATCATTGTTACTTTAACATATGGTAGTATTCCTGGTATATAGTAGATGCTCAACAAATATGGGTTGATTAAAATAAGAGGAAGTTAAAGTTGGCACCAATATTTTAAGCTTCATAGACTGCAAGAACAGTTCTGAGATGAACAGAAATGAAACTAACAGAAGGTATGAAGCACTGCTGTTTTATTCTCTGTGGGATTTAGATTGTACTATACAGGCAGGGAGTGGGGAGGAAAAGAGACTAATATATTTACCTAATGGTACCCATAATGCTATTTGTTGCATTCTGCCCTATATTTTCTTCCTGTGGAATGTGCTTGTTTCCCATTAGTGCTTCATGAATTAACCATAACTGCCACCAATGTAATTAAAATATTGATTGCCAAGAGGATGTGAAGATTCAGCATTAATTCATTCAGCAAAAACTTATTGAGTCCTATTACATGTCATTCCTTGCAATAGGCTCAAGGAACATATATAACGGCAACTAATTATTTTGGCTGTACCAACTTGGAAATAGAATTAAATAGTGCAAAATGTCATTTTTTGGCTCCAAACCTACAAGATATATTCTCTTCTATGACTAACTTTAGTTCCAAGCTGTAAGAACTCTCCCAGATAGTTCACAAATGGACCGTGCATGGGAGCATGTGGTTGCCAGATCAGTGTGCCATGGCCACCTGTCAGTGGAGTGCCCAGGAGCCCTGCCACTGCTCAAAGAATCCATAAACTCATGGCTGAATCTAGTGAACCAATGTCATGTCTATGTCTATTCCAAGAGTCTCCCTCATAACAGAAACATTATTCATCTTTCCCATAACCCCCTAATACCTCTCACTTGACCCCATACATTACATTTTCCCTTCACCAGACTTTATCTTAATAAAGCAAATCTATTTCTCACCTGTGCAATAGTGAATCTGGTTTATAATACACATTATACAGTAGTCCCCCCCCATCGACAGAGAAGTCCCCCCTTATCTGTACTTTCGCTTTCTGTGGTCTGTTACCCGTGGGCACTTATGGTTTGAAAATATTCCATGGAAAATTCTAGCAATAAATAATTCATCAGCTTTAAATTGTGCATCATTCTGAGGAGTGTGATGAAATGTCACCCCTTGGACGTGAATCATCCCTTTGTGCGGCGTATCTACGCTGTATGTGCTACCCATCTGCTAGTTGGATGGTAAATCAGATCAACTGTCATGGTATGGCAGGGCTTGTTTTCAAGGAGCTCTTATTTTACTTAATAATGGCCCCAAATTGCAAGAGTAGTGATGCTGGAAATATGGATATGCCAAAGTGAAACCATAAAGTACTTCCTTTCAGTGAAAGGGTGAAAATTCTTGACTTAATAAAAAAAAAGGAAAAAAAAAT
Source organism: Propithecus perrieri (assembly GCA_963574695.1). Classification (NCBI taxonomy): domain Eukaryota; kingdom Metazoa; phylum Chordata; class Mammalia; order Primates; family Indriidae; genus Propithecus; species Propithecus perrieri. The sequence continues at coordinate 38,245 of CAUYRB010015047.1, forward strand.
GTATGCTGGTTGCTAAGATATATCACAAGAACAAATCTTCTTCTATCAGTGAAATTGTGAAGAAAGAAAAAGAAATCTGTGCATAGTATGCACAGAGTTTGGTACTATCTGTGGTTTCAGGCAACCACTGGGATGCTTGGAATGTGTCCCCTGAGGATAAGGTGGGACTACTGTAGTTAACATTATTGAGAACATACAATGTGACAGGCACTATGATAATCTTTGCAATTGCCTAATGAGTTGGGTGTTGTTATTAACTTTCATTTACACACAGGAATTTAAGTCCCTTTCCCAACATCAAATAGTTTGACTCCAGGGCCTATATTCTTGAACATGCTCTACACTTAGAAATTAGCTGTCAGCCACAAAATGCTCAGTCATTATTCTATATCATCAGACAGCTTGGTACTTCTGCTAGGAGTAACCAGGTGACCTCACCACTTTTGCCCTCCAGAAATACCCAGAAATGGCCTAATAGGTTGAATATGCTGCACAAAGCCACATGCAGGAAACACTTTTGCAACACAAATGACACATAGACACAGAGTCCAATGCCTAAAGAGTAGGAAATGATACAATAAAGGGCAAAATACCATTTGAAAGCCAAGGAACTGAGGTCTGGTTTTAGAATGAAACCGTTATCCAATTCAAACAAGGGATGTATGGATTGTTGCAGGTATAGAGATATTAGGGGTGAGAGTACTACCTGGAGATAAGGCCGAAAAATTAAGACAAGATTGCAGCATTTTGAATATCATGTTAGCCTTTCAGCTTTATGGTATTGCAATGAAAATGTGTTTAAAGTGTTTATGAGATTAGATTTGTGATTTCAAAAGGATTGAGGAAGACTCCCCTAGTGGCAAAGTGGAGGACAGAGAAAATCAGGTTGCTCAGGGCAGCAGCTACTGTAATTGTTCAAGGAAGAGATGGTGAAAGCTAATCTAGTGCAGTGACAGTGGAAAATGAGAGAAACAAAGGAATTAGGCAGACATTCCTGGAGTTAGATCTATAGAATTTAGTAATCTATTGAATGCCATGGATGAAGGAAAAGAAACTATCAAAGATGTTTGCAAATTCTTGTAATGATTCCTTACAATGAATTCCTTATAATGACTGCAACCCCCTACACAATCTGGCCCCAGTCACTTCTCTGACCTCACCTATTTTTACCCTTGCTCACTCCCTCCAGCTTCACTGACCTCCTTATTTTTTCTGGAACATATCAGAAGAACTCCTATTTGAGGGCATTTGTACTTAACTCTTCCTTCTCCCTGAAGCACTTTTCCCCAAGAGATCTCTGTGTTTCAAATCCTTAAACCCTTCAGGTCTCACTCTCTGAGTAAGGCCCATGCTGATCACATGCCTCAAATTGCACAGATACAAACACGCACACCACACACACACACACACACAACTGGACACTGCCTATCCACTTGCCTGCATCATTCTTTTCGCGGCTCTTAACACTACTTGACATGCTATACATTTTAGTTAGTCTGTTTTCCATTTTTTCTTTTCTCCTACTCTAATGCAAGCTTGTTAAGACAAGATTTCTGTCTATTTTGCTCACCACTGCAATTCTGATGTCTTTGAGAGTGTCTTTAGATACTAATCTAGTTTAATAAATTAATTTCTAGATCAGCTGAGTTAGTGAATTGTGGCCCCATTTTAAAATAATGCCATTTTCTCAAATTTCAGGAGACTTCTGACTCTCTTATTTTTATTTTAGATGCCCAAATATCATATCTGCACCCTAAAAGTACATGCAGTCACTCACATACCCATACACAGGCCCACATGTACATGTGCATACATTCACACATACATACACATTCACGCACGCAAAGCATTCTTTCTTCTTGAGGTGATCTCTTAGGACTGAATGTGGATTTTGGGCTATAGCATTGGAATACACTTCACTGACTATATGGTATTTTTACATATAGGCCTTAATGCCAAACCTATGCAGATGCTTTGCTCTGTCAATTTTTTTTTTACATTCAGTTGCAGAGATCTACAGTTTTATTTGCTAGAGTTAGAAGATAATTTTTTTTCAAAGATAACATTCAATTCCACTTATTTACCTGTCAACAACTATAGATCTGAACTGTTAGCCATAAGCACTTTACACACAGATCCAGGAAACTATGCAGGAGACAATGACAGAGTTTAACCAGACTCTGAAAGATACACATTTTGATTCACACTTGTACCAAGAGAGCAGTCATGTCTATATGACTTAAGGTTCTCTAAACATAGCTGCTATATGTTTTTATGATAGACCCCCTAGAGTGTGCCAGTTGTCAGTAGCAGGGAGAAATCAAGGGGTGTGCTCTTTCTAAAGAACTGAGGGAGAGGGGTGCTGCAGGGAATCGTCTCGGCAGAATTGCCTCAGGTTTTGTGGTAATGAAAATTACTTGTTGCAAAGAAGCAATTCCTAAGGTTTATATAGTCTGAAGTTCAAAACAAAGGAGAAAATTATTTTCTTTCTTGAGCTCTTCCCAAAGCAATATGCACATTTTATAATCCATTGTAAAGCAATACAAAAAGATCATCAATTCTTTAAGAATTGACATACACGTTGGTCTGGATTAAAAAGAAAAAAAGTTAGTTTCCATAGACGGCAGATTTTAGTGTTGTATAACCCATATGGCTAAAAATAAAACAAATCAGGAAGAGTTTTTACTAAAAACTCAAGGATAAAAATGAACACTGGCTGGCTAATGAAGTAAATATCTGACAAGAATTTACTAATAGTTTTAAATGTATATCCAAAATATAAGCTCAAAAGGACCAGGTTTATTTATCCTAGAAATAGAGCAGCTAAAAATGTTGAGAAGCATCATTTATTTAGATTATAATGTGATAGTTTTCAAAGTTTATTTTTTGAGGGTGAGGGGTGATTATAGAAGAACACTTGAAATAATTTGCTAATGATGTTGCAGATTCTAACAATAATCCACATCATCTTAAATTTTTAAGTGTATGGTTATATAATTTAAACAAATTGTATCAACAAGCTAATCAATGTACTTAATCATTTTAACTTTCCATGAAAACCAAATAAAAATCATATCTGAATGATTTACTTCTACCTTATCTGATTGCATACATCTGATGTACTACATATCCAAGTACAATAGGCAGATGTCTTCTCTCCGAGGGGTAAGAATTGTTCTTTTATGAATGTCCTGTACGAACAGTGAAACCATCAGTTTTTATATATGCATTTATGTGCATATATATGTGCTTCAAAAGCTAAAGCATCATCTCTTCACCCTTTTTGTTTTTTGTTTTGGTTTTGGTTTTGGTTTTTTTGAGACAAGAGTCTAACTCTGTTGCCCAGGCTAGAGTACCATGGTGTCAGCCTAGCCCACAGCAACCTCAGAGTCCTGGGTTCAAGCCATTTTCCTGCCTCAGCCTCCCAAGCAGCTGGAACTACAGGCGTGCACCACCATGCCTAGTTATTTTTTTCTGTTTTTAATAGAGATGGGGGTCTCGCTCTTGCTTAGCCTGTTCTCAAACTCCTGACCTTAAGTGATCTTCCCACCTAGGCCTCCCAGAGTGCTAGGATTACTGGCATGAGCCACTGTGCCCGGCCTATTCATTCTTAACTTAATGGTAAGAATGGGGGCCACCAGGCATTGGCGAAGCACCAGAAGATTCTGAAGGCACTTGAAAAGGATTATTGGGAGTAGGATAGAGTCCTGGTGCGGGATACCATCCTGCAGGGGCAGGATATGGTGTAGCAGTCCCCAGGCTCCTTTTGGAACAGCAACCCATGGAACAGTGGTGCTGGCCCTGGTGTTTGGGGAGGTGGAAAAGCAGGATATAGCCCTGAAGATGGATATGAAATATTAGGGGTAGGATACTGCCTTCCCATTCCTGGTGCTCAAAGAACACATAGACCCTCCCAACCCTAAATAACCAGCTATGAATGGATCTGTGGGTGCACCATATGGTCTTGGTAGCTCTGGAAAGGGCATATTTGTTGTAGGACATGGCCTGGCACAGTTGGGGCTGGATAAACACCACTAGGTGGAGGGCATGATGACCCAGAAGGAGAAAAAGGTGCTGGGGTGTCCTAGAGGTGGTCCAGTGGGAGGCACACAGGGATACATTTTTGTTGGTGCTGGTCCAAAGGGCACAGTGGAGGGTATTGCTCTTGGTGGAAGTCCAGATGCCACAGTAGGTGGAGCATTTGGGTTATTCCAAGGGTTGGAACCTGGCCAGCCTTGAGGAGATTGGCCAGGTTTTATATTGCTCACAGCAGAGGTTTTGGCAGGGGAGTGTTCAGGTCACGCATCTGCCATAAAAATTCATCAGACATTTTCCCAGCAAGATCCGAGTCAGCAGGAGGGTCTAGAAAAGACAATAGGTCTGAGGGAACTGGACACTGAAGGACCAGGCACAGCCTAACTGACAGCGGCAGCGACAAAATCTCCAGCACTAGCAGCGTGTGGCCCCTCCTCTGCTCTGCAAGCTATAGAACTAAAGGAACTCTAAAAAGGGCCACAGTTATGTCTATGTGATGGCAAAGACTTTTGGCAGAGTTAGTGCTTGAATCATAATGGGCGTGGAGCTAAAACTTGGATTGACTGCAGGGCAGAGAAAGGTGCCCCAAAGGCATGATTTAAATAATTTATTTTAACTTCTTTAGCAGTCTCATCTGGGAGCATGATATTTTTAGCTTACTGGCACTTGAATTGTTTTTCTACCACAAAAAGAGAAAGGATATCTGCTAAACTAGAAATAAGACTATCTGGGATGTCATTTGTCTGTATTCTACCACTGGCATGATTTGGGACCTTTGTGTAGGATATATCCATGTGAACAAAAATTATCCCCCATCCATCCATGAAATCAAGCCAATTTGCTGAAAATAAATTTACCAAACCAAATTACTGAAATTCAGTTTGCCACATAGTAACTCTGCCAAAAACCAATCTTACTGTTGAATACTTTGCTAAATGATCAATTTAACAAATTTGTGAAATTTGGTAATTACGATTTTAACGATTTAGAATAATTTAAGAGCTTTAATAGGAATATTTTAAGATCTTAAAAAGAATATGCAATTGATTTGTTACTCATGAAATATAATTTTACGAACATTGTAATTCAAAGAATTAATATTAAAATTCTAAATATATGTATATACTTCCTTGAAAATGTAAATTGTATATTCTGTAACTAAGGTTTCATTTGCTTCATATGGGAATTTTTCAGGTTCATATAATTAAAAAACAAAAGTTTATTTTGGTTTTTTAGTCTTTAAAGCTTTAGGATATTTGGCAATTTCAGCATTTTAAATTTCGTTTGTTATAACCAGAAATTAGTTGCCTCAATTTTTTATGTGATGCAGTTGCTCCTGTCACTTCCTAGGTTATTTCTATTCATAGAGTCCGTTATAGTTATTCCTTCAGGGCATCCATCTCTTGCTTCCCATTTGGACACTTTTACCCTTTGGTATTGAATCTTTCTCCTAACAGCTAACAGGTCAATGTTTCCAACTGCTTCTTGTTGGAAATCAAACTTTCAGCATTTCATAAATGATGTGGTTTTTCAGCTACATTGATTTCTTTTAGAGGCTTTTTGATGTTATTTTTTACTTTCCGAATTTATTTATTTATTATGTCAGCTATAATGTGCTATTTTCTGCAACTGATTGCAACCTTAATTAGATTACATTTAAATTTAAAATTGTTATTAGAAAGTATATATTTATGTATATGGATGGATGTGCATGTTTGTGTCTCTCTCTATATAGATACACACACACACACACATATATAAATAAAATTCCATGCCAGAAGTGACCAAAAGTATACATTCTTGTTAAAGCTGTTAACCAATCCATCAAATGCATTAGAAACATTTTTGATAACTAATATATTTGGTGAATTTTACAAATTAATCAATTGGAAAATTGATCACTTAGAAAATGGCATTCAGCAGTTCATTTTGTCTGAATTGACCACTTATCAAATTGATTAGTTTCCAAACTTCAGTTATATGAATGTTTATGGTGATAGCATCCCATATCTAAACATGTCTACGATCCTTAACAGAGAAAGTTTATTGTGACTAGATACCTGATTCAAGCTGGGCAAAGGAGTGTCTTCCTTAGAATTTTGGTTACTGGGGCCATATAAAGAAGCCAATCTCCCATCTGGACCCTATGTTAGCTTAGCTATTTGATGGAAGCCTGGAGGGCTAAAGAAGACACATGGACACAAGAGATGGAAGAGGCCAATTTGAAGAAAATAAAGAAGATAATCAGTTAGGCATAAAAGAGCAGAAATAAGATAAAGTTAAAAACATCCTGAATATAACTAAGTGTTTGGTCCCAATTGTTCCTGAGGCTGACCTATATTTGTATCTCTGAATGCCTTGGGTCAGAGAGATGTACCAGTGTATAATAATAAATCTTCCTTTTGTATAAACTGATTAGCTTTGAGTTGTGGTCACTTTCAAATCAAACACATGAAACAGAAAGACTTTGGGCAAATCACAAAATAGTAATAATAGCAGTGGTGATAATGATGATGATGATGATGATACAGTTGTTTTGTATTCTTTGGTAATCTAAATGCTTTGTAGTACTTTTTCAGCAACTATTGCATAGCAAGTAATGAACTAAGTGTTGGGAATACAGATATAAAAATAAAGTCTCCAAGATGGACAAGTAAATAATCATATATTGTTTAAATGCTATGACAAAAATATTCAGAATTCTAATCCAGGAAAGATTAGAAATTGATCCTCCTTACTCTTTTGCAGCAATATCTCTATTAACAAATAAAGATTTCATGTATATAGTATATCAATGCTAATAATCAGCTTATAACAATAAATTTCTTATTTTTATTAGATTAAAATCTGTTGGTAAATAATATTCTTGAATTTCACAATGTGGGTATAACTTTAAAGTTTCACATATTGATAGTAATCAAGTTATATATTCTATTTAAGATAAGAAGTAAGTAAGTATCCTTCCTAATATAACTAGATATGCACCGATAGTCCTAGGTGCTTGAGGGGCTGAGGTGGGAGGATGGCTTGAGCCCAAGATTTTGAGGCTGTGGTGTGCTATGATGATTGTGCCTGGGAATAGCCATTGTACTCCAGCCTGGGCAACATAGCAAGACCCCATCTCTTAAATAAATAAAAAATCAAGAAATAATCCATGACATGGCATTGTAGAGCAGCATGGACTTATATTTACAGCATATTCTTTATGAGGTTATTGAATGATGTTCACTATCTATGAGATTCAATTATATGGAGAAATACATTAACTTTATCCTATATGAAAGAAAATAAAAGGGCAAAGCAAATACATCATAATAGACAGAAAAAGGCCACTACTTATCAAATCTTTGCAAAAGATGGCTGGGATATGTGGTAAATATGAACCAATTTTTCCTTCTAAAGACATTCATAAAACCATAGTTTCTAAAATTCTTTTCTGTATTAAGAAAAGGAAGTATACTCCCACATTTGAGTGGGTTTAGATGATTCTGGGCTCTTAATTTTGATTTTTGATTGCTTAATATCAATATCATGGTAAACAAGATACTACTGTAAATCCCCAATAAAAAGTAAGTATCTATTTTACCAGTTTCATAAATATTGAGACATTCCCTCCCTACAAACTGGCAAACCATCTTAAAACATAGTAATGTCCAGTGTGGTGCAAGATACAAAGAAATGGATACTAATAAACTCACATGGGAATGTAGACTGGTAGAATAAGAATATTTATGTAGAGAAAGCAGGCAGTAAATAGCAAGAACCATAAAATATCTTTAGAAATGTTAACCCTGAAATTACCCTCTAGGAATTTTTCCTTTGAAAATAATCATGAGTGTGAACAATGATTTATGTTCATCACATAATTTGTAATGGCAAATTGCAAAGCATATTCATCATGTAATTTGTAATAGCAAAATGTTGGTAAATGCCTAAATGTCAAACAAGAGGGAAATGATACAGAAAAAAAAATAATAATGGGAGTATCTTGCAGTCGCTAAACAAAATATTTTTGAAGGTTATTTAATAACACATGAATTTACTTACAATAGAGTATCTGGTTATGTATAGTCCATATATATGGTATAAATATAACCAAATTTAATAAATAGTCATATAAATGATATTATAAATATAAGCATATCTGTTTACACATATATGAAAGCATGATTCTAACTTAGTTCATTCCATCTCTGTAAATACTGGTAAATGTCTCTCAGTTCCCAGGAAAGCAATGGCTCTACCTGTGGTAGAGGTTGCCAGTGGGCACCAATATCTATGCCCCCCTTTTCTTCCCAGGCACACAGACTATTTTATCCTAGCCTCCTTTGTAGCTACATATTATAAGAATTACCGCTCTTAATCTTCCTTTTGTGCTGTTTTTGTGAAGTGTTTAAAAGACAGTTTTATAGTTACTTATATCTACTGATTTTCTTTCCCACCCCCATTATCAGAATAGTTTTGTCCATACTCATCCTTTTTTTGTCAATTTGGATTCTATATCCTGTGGTACCTTCTCAGTATGTGGCTTTATCCTAGAAGAGGTTAGCTTTCAGACTTCACTGGGCCCAGGCTACTCTGTTGAGCTTATTTTAACTACTTGTGCTCAACTTCACGTTAGAGCCATAAAAGCCCTTTCCAGGTTAGACTTCTATAATTGCCAGTCAGGACTTAGGAGCTAGTGTAGGTTTCTCAGTACAACATGTCATCAGAAGACCCCAAGACTTCTCTTGATTTCCAGCTGCATAGTCAGTAGTATCATGCAGGTCTTGTTGCCTTTGGTGGTTTGTTTCTAGTCACCCCTATTTTGGGGGTTACTGGAATAGCTTGGCACCTAGTATTTTTGCTGATGTTGTTTCTGGGGTTGTGATTTTGCTATCCTAGTTTTTGTTTCAATTTTATGGAGTGGGGGCGGGGAGTGGAGAAAAAAACAAACAAAAACGACGTTGTCACAGCCACTATAATGACAGAATCCAGAACAAATACATCTAAGTTTCCACGGTATGAAACAATGTGGTTGAAGTGGTGAATGTAGAGGAATTATGAAAATGAAGAATAACAGTATATGGAATTGTAAGAGATATTTAGTAGTTTTTAGCACTGGACAGGAGAAGAAAAAGATAATGATTCATCAAGACACAGTGCTAAGTCTAGATTAACCACTAACTATTTATATGGTCGTTTGTGAGTAACCTGCTATCTAGTTTCAGATTTCTCACATGTAAAATAGTTGAATTTTGGTCCTATTTGGCTTAGACCTCTTGTGGTTTTCTATGAGAGGAACATTTGTATAGCCAGCCATCTAGCCCTACTCAAAAAATTACAGAGTTTTTTCTGTCCATAATAAAATCTAATTTTTTATTATGATATCCGGTATCTAGAATCAATATTCAGCCTTCTCCTTTACCCCACCCACCCCAAACTTACATATGGCTAAAATATTCTAAATGCTTAACTATTTTAATGAACAAGTAACATAAAATAAAAATTAGGTATTACACACAGAAAAATCACCCTACAGTATCATTGAAAAATTAGAAGTAAAGGCATGAGTAAGATATTTTTCTCATTTCCATTTTAAGAAGTAGCTAATTTCTGATTGGGGTCTTGTTTTATAGTGTCTGGATTGGGCCCTCCTCATGGTTCATACATCACCGCGGAACCACTTTGATGGACAGTTGGAAGTTACGTGATCTGAGTCTTACTGCACTTGCGGATCTCCCAGGAGCCTCTCTGAATGCCCATTTGCGGGGACGAACTGCAATGTAGATTTAAGCTAATGACATGATAATTAGCATTAGGTTGTCCTAGGTCACCTTCCAGATCCCCCTATACCTGTGTTGCATGGCCCACGGCCTGGAGAATCCTCTGCATCCTTTTGTACTTGTTGCCTCTGATTGGCAGATTCATAGGGTCTTCCCTCCTCCCCGCCATGTAGCAATTGCTCAGGGTGCCAGGATTTGTCTCCAGGAGGGGCTGAAGGTCCCTGGCTGTCTACCTAACAGAAATACTACATAATCAACATATGTGGATGATTCAGACCATTTTAAAGTTTTACACAACATTATTTCATTATTCAATCATATATTAAAAAACAATTTGTAAATTTACAAATATTAAGAGGATTAGTTTTTAAACTTTTGTTTTTTATGTTCTTTTCTCCGTTAAGAAGATATTTTTAAGTTAAACAGAGTTCTAATTTTGGGGGATTTGTATTATAGAACACTGGTCTCAACTTTACATCTTTATAGAAAAGAAGACCAGTTTGTTTATTATTTGTTCGTGTGTTTTATAAGCATGGCTGGAGGCTTATCCTTACCAATTAGTAGCTGCAGTGTATTCAGGCATACATATTGCAGAAAAATAAATAAATAAACACCGTGAAAGCTTTTATGCTGACAGACTAGAAGTATACCTATGCTAGGCTACTATGCTGTTTTCGTTTCCCATCACTCTGGTTCAAATCAGCAAATATATTTTGAGCACAAACATCAGGGACTGGAAAAGCAGGTCTACATAGGCAGATGCCAGTTAGGCAATGTAAGAAGACATAATGCAACATTAATATTTTCAAAAAAACTGGGCCACTACTATGTCCATGGCATCATTCTAGGTCCCAAGGATCTTATGTTCTAGAAGGAGAGTGAAATAACATACCTTTAACAAATAAATAAATTGAATCATCACTGAGTGTAATATATGCTCTGAAAAAAACAGATAGGGCAAGGAAATAGAAAGTAATGATTATGCAGTTAGGAATGACATCACACCTGAGATTTCCAGTGTCTCACGTGATCCGTAAGTTTGGTTTCATCTTCTGCTTCTCCTTCCCACCCACTTCTTCATACACCTCCAGCCACAGCACTCCTCAAACATGCCAGGCACTCTCCCCAATTACAGCCTTGCACTGACTGTCTCCTTTGCCTGGAGCTCTCTTCACCCACATTTGAGACTCCCTTACCCCTTCACATCGTTGCTTATATGTCAGCTTCTCAATCAGCTCCATTCTGACAACCCTTCAATTTTCAGTTACTCGTATCCCTCATACTCTGATTTACTTTTTCTTTTTATATTTTATAACACTTATCACTTTCTAAAATCTCATCTAATTTACTTATTCATTGTACCTATTATTTATTTTTATTGTCTGAATATACCTGTCAGAATATAAGCTAGATCAAGGCAGAAATGTTTGTCTATTTTATTCATTGATTCATTCCAAATATATGACATTATGCCTGGCCCAGAGTAGGCTTTTAATTAGCTATGGAGGCCGGGCGCGGTGGCTCACGCCTGTAATCCTAGCACTCTGGGAGGCCGAGGCGGGTGGATCGCTCAAGGTCAGGAGTTCGAGACCAGCCTGAGCAAGAGCCAGACCCTGTCTCTACTAAAAAATAGAAAGAAATGATCTGGACAACTAAAAATATATATATACATAAAAATTAGCCGTGCTTGCTGTGAGCTAGGCTGACGCCATGGCACTCTAGCCCGGGCAACAGAGCAAGACTGTCTCAAAAAAAAAAAAAAAAAAAAAATTAGCTATGGAAGGTGAAAATAACCACTTCATCACCATAACAAAGAAATGAGTTCCAAAGGTAGATGGAACATGGTACTGGCATCAAGAAATGAGGCAGCTATGACCAAGTTACAGTTTTGGTTAGAATTAAATGGGACACTTGTAGAATGAAAGTGCAAAATGGGGAACACGTTTAAAGGTGCTTGGAGTCAAGAACAATGTGATGTTTGAAAATGGATATGGAGATGGAATAGCAGATGCCAGAGAGGACTCATTGCTGTACCAATCAAAAAAGAATATGTAGCCCTGCTTTGTACAACAAAAATGTTATGTGTCTGTTGAATATAGAACATACAGACTGGTTTGAAAAAGTATGTAACTAGGTCAAGCAGTAATGAAATGGTCATGGCACAACTAAGTAATTTATTCTGGAAAGTACAGTTTAACATGATATATTTTATAGTGTCTTTAGAGTATCATTAAGGAACCTGAATATCATCCTGTAAAAAATTTAGAGTAACAGTTTTGAGGAGTGGATTCCTGTGATAAAAATCATCCATCCAACTACTCATTCACTCATTAATTCATATAAAATATACATTTAGGATATGATGTTACTTAACACTGTGCTAGCCTCTGGATACAAAAATGAGTATCACATAGACCCTATGCTAACAGAGTTCACATTCACTTGTGGGATTACAGATGTATAAAAAGCAATTTCAACATAATACAGAATCATATAAGAACTTCTCTGAAAGTACAGGGGAAGGAACATTTTGTTGCTGTTTTGGAGGGAACTTTATAATAGGTGGTGTTAATTAAGCTGGATATTAAAGGTTAAAATCTCACCTTAAGTGGGAAATAGAAAATTTATTTATAAAGAATAGCACGTGAAAATAAATTAAGGTGTGGGAGTGCATGGCACATTCTCAGAACAAGTAATCAATTGCATTATGGAAAACACAGAGGAGGTGTTATGGGTTGAATTGTGTCCTCCTAAAAAGATATATTGGACTTCTAAGTTACCTCAAAATTTGACCTTATTTGGAGATAGAGTCTTTCTAGAGATAATCAAGTTAAAACGAAGTGATTAGGGGGAATCTAATCCAATATGACCGGTGTCCTTATTTAAAGGGGAAGTTTACACACAGATACGTTCCCAGAGAGAACACCACATGAAGATGAAGGCAGATTGTTGCAATGCCTCTACAAGCCAAGAAATGCCAACAATTGTTGGAAAACCACCAGAAGACACAAGAATGACATAGAACAGAATTTCCTCCACAGAGCTCAGAAGAAACAAAAGCAAAACCCTGAGGACACCTTGATTTCAGACTTCTAGCCTACAAGACTGTGAGACAAAAAAATTTCTGTTGTTTAAGTCACCCAGCTTGTGGTATTTTCTTATAGCAGCCCTAGCAAACTTACACAAGAGGTAAGGTTGGAAGTTATAGCAGATAAAGACGGAAAGATGTGTAGGTGATAACTATCAAGATTGTTAGAATATTAAGGAGTTGGGTTTTAATGATTTGTAAGAACCACCAAAAGTGGAAATAGAATGATGAGTTTTGCATTTTACAAAGAAATTCTGGCAGCCTCCAGAAGGATGCATACAAGCCAGAAGAGATGAGAAGTCAAAAGACTGGGAAAGAGGCTGTTGTATAATAATTACACAGGTGAGAGCCAATGAGGGACAAAAACAGGGAAGAGTATTTAGAACAAAGATGTTGAGAGGGTTTTGTAAAGAGTTTAGGAGATATAATCCATAAGATTTAAATATTGATGAAATGCAGAGAGGAAGTCAAGGGAGACATTAGGTGTGACTTTGGCTTATAGGAATGGGAAGGTGGTGGCACCAAGTTCACAGAAAGGTAATCTTAATGGTCTAAAGTAGGGGAAGAAAATGTATTTTAGTCAATGTTGAGATCAATGTGTATGTAGGATGGTTGCCAGTGTACAAATGGGCTTATGAGTATTCTTCGGTGAGTTCTGAGCTAGATAAAAACATGAGAAAATTAAAATTTTATAAATAATAGTCTTTTATTATGAAGGATTGAAGAAAGAGGTTGTAGACTACAGGTTGTATCACATGGGAGGTGTGGGCAAGGGCATGGAAGAGAGTTATTTCTGAGATTCTTATGGTAGTTCAGGCATGAAGTGATATGTTTCAAATAACAAAATAAAAGCAATAATGACTCTTTGTAATGAAATAAGAAGTTTCTTTTTATCTAAAATACAAAGTAGGCTGAAAGCAGTACAGAAAAATAACTGCTTTAATAATAGATCTCACCTGGCCATGACCTTCTAAACAATAAGTTTTATTATATTTCCAAAGCATGTTTACTATGCAAATAAATATAAAAGTGCTAAGAAGAATTAGCTTCCATATTTTCTTCTAATGTGAAGGTATGAACTTTTTTTTATAAATTTTTATTGATACACATAAAGGTAAAATAACTGTCTAAAATTCTTATTTTATGCAGAGTACAATGCAAAATGAGAGAGACTTGACCCATATCACCCACTGTTCTAATGTAATATTTATAACAGATAAAATAGTGTACTAGAATGCTACTAGAAAAGTACTATTAACATACTTCCCTGTGGAAAGAAAAACAGAAACTAAAGCAAACCAATAAATGTTTTTGTGGAATTTATGCTTAGAAATATTATTAATTTATCATGCTTGTGAGTGATATTGAAATTGCATTATAATCAACAGAACTTTACTAGCTTAAAATAAAAAAGGAAACAAAACAAAACAAAAAAGAAAATGCATACCAAGTGAAAAAGAATGGAGAATAGTAAGTAGAATAGAACTTGGCAGTTTGAGTCAGAAGACCTGGATTCAAAACCTATTTTCAGCATTACTAGCTATGTGATTTGGAGTAATTTATATCATTGAGTTTTCTCAGAGGTGGAAAGTAGGCTAGAGATTAGCTGCTACCATATTGGATTTATAAAGATAGGTTGTAAAGGTATAAACACTCAAGTAAACATATTTGGTGATGGATTCCTTAATTTTTCATATCTCTCATATCCATACCTTTTGGAAGTAAGCTCCTCCACTAACTTGGAGCCTGTTCCCCATAACTGACTCTAGCCAATGTGTTATAGCAGATTTGACACAAGCAGAAGTTTGAAAAATCACTTGCATATTGCTATTTTCATTCTTTTACTCTTTTATTCTTGCACTCTCTTGTGCTACCATGAGAATATGCGCAGGCTAGCTTACAAGAGGGATGTGAGAAAAATATATGGAGAAATAACAAGACCATCTCAGACCAGCCCACAGCCAGCCAACCACAAACAAAACTAAGCCAATATCAGCAGGGCCCCCTTGAAGGCTCAATTGACCACAGGTGCATGAATGAGCCCAGCCAAAATCAGGGGAATTGCCTGCCAACCCATAGATATGTGATCAATAATAAATGATATTTGCTTTCAGATGCTGAATTTCTTGGCAGTTAGTTACACAACAATATTGTAGTAATAGATAATTTATACATCAAGGAAGAGAGAATACTGAGGAGGGAAAGGAGAAATGATGGCTCAAATGAGGCATAACTGAGGAGGAATCCTTGCCATATCTAAGATTCACTACATAAAATGAAGTCTTGAGAACCTAAGAAACTTAACCCCTGGTTTTCCATGCCTATTTTGGAAAAGAATTAACTATCAACATATATGTCAGTATAAATAATTTCTTATATGCAGACTTCAAGTCTCAAAATTCCTGCTCCCATGGAAACTCACAGACTTCCAGGACTTATGTAGTCTATCAATAAATATTCTTTAAAAATATGATGAAAAGGAAGCTGCTTCACAGGTTTTCACAACCAATCACCATAACAGAGAAAACCCAAGCCCAGATGGAAAGATGGCCATCATATGTTCTGTTTATAAATAAATGAATACTATATTTTTGTGATGCTCTAATAATGAATCATAAGTTTAGCATATATTCTAGCTTACAAAAAACTACCAGAAAGAAAAGATGCTATGTACAACTAGACTAATGACAAAGTTCTCATCAGCCAGAATGGCAGAATGACATTTCCGATGTGTTTTAAAAATTGTCAGGCTATAATATTGAATATGGTTTATTACTTAATATCAAAAAGGGAAAAATATATTTTCATACAGAGAATGACTGACAGATTTTAATAGAGATTATCTCTGAACTTCTAAATGATTTTTTTTTAAGTAAGAAATATTCTGAACCTGGAAGATTAGAGACAAATGCCTAATTATTTTTCACAAGTAGTCTTGTGCAAATAAATTGGTAAAAATGTTTTAAAATCAAAGTAAGGACTTAACATGAATAATACAAAATGTAACTAACTTATTAATATTAAAGCAGGGCATATATCAAATACTAGCTAAAAAGTAAAGTAGAAAGTAGAATGAGGAGATCAGAATTAAAGCTAAGATCTGTTTTTCATTCAGCATGTTACAAATGGACTTATTTTATCCTTTATTACATATATGAATTAAAATTTAAGCATAACCCTCAAAAATAAAATAATTAGAATGTATAATTTCTAAATCAGCAACAAGAATAAAGAGCCAGGGGAAATAGTTCAGAAAACAAAAACAAAGAAACCAAGGAAAAGTACAGCAATTGGAAGCACAACATCCGATGATTTTAAAACTAAATAGATCAGTAATCACTAACTATATGCAGAGTAAAGTTACACATTGAAAAACAAATAATGTCAAGTGGGATATAAATCAATCAGCTCTAAGATAGTCATAAATATAATGACTCAATATATAATGACTCAAAAACTTTGACAATAATGGATGAGAAAAGATACACTGCACGAACACTAATACTAACCAGGATAGCTGGTATGAAATACTAATACATTTTTAAAGACATAATTAAGGATGAAGTATCCTCATTAAGGATATAATGATAAAACAAACTACTCAGCAGAAGGATATAACAACTCAGATCTGGTCTTTATATAAGAGCTGAAATTCAAAATTAAAAACAAAGACAAGGCCGGGCGTGGTGGCTCACGCCTGTAATCCTAGCACTCTGCGAGGCCGAGGCGGGTGGATCGCTCAAGGTCAGGAGTTCGAGACC
The DNA here is from genome assembly GCA_963574695.1 of Propithecus perrieri. Classification (NCBI taxonomy): domain Eukaryota; kingdom Metazoa; phylum Chordata; class Mammalia; order Primates; family Indriidae; genus Propithecus; species Propithecus perrieri. Next base: position 54,894 of record CAUYRB010015047.1, read on the forward strand.
AGCCTGAGCAAGAGCAAGACCCCATCTCTACTAAAAATAGAAAGAAATTATCTGGACAACTAAAAATATATATATAGAAAAAATTAGCCAGGCATGGTGCGCATGACTGTAGTCCCAGCTACTCGGGAGGCTGAGGCAGTAGGATCGCTTGAGCCCAGGAGTTTGAGGTTGCTGTGAGCTAGGCTGATGCCATGGCACTCTAGCCAGGGCAACAGAGTGAGACTCTGTCTCAAAAAAAAATAAAAGGCAAAATTGCAAACAAATTTTTATAAATCTATAGTCAGAGACAGAAATTTTAACACCTGTCTCTCAGAAATTAACATAAATTATAATAATTATAGTTTGATTTTGTCAATATATAGAATCTTATGTTCAAAAATTATAACATATGTATGCATCTATATCTCTATATCTACATCTATATATTCCATTCATGCACATATAGAAGTTTTATCAGAACGAAGAACATACAAACAAACCCATTTAAATAAAATGGATAATACCTTAGATAACTAACTTGCAAAATTGACTCAAGAAGAAAAGGAAACTCAAAATAAGCCTATAATCATTAAAGAATTAAATTAAGTGCATTAAAATTTAGCACAACTCCCCCCTCCACATACACGAACATCAGGCAAAAATTGTTTTATGGTCAATTTTTACCAAAACTTCTGATAACCCTCATCTTATACAATTTTTCCAAAGGATAGAAATAGAAGAAATGTTCTTCAAGATACTTTACACAGTTTGATACAAAAAGAGGGCATAAAGAATAAAAGGGAATAACATTATAGATCAATTTCACTTACAAATGAAATGTAAATATCCCACATAAAATTTTATCTAACTAAATCACAACATTGTGAAAGTTATTTTAAGATCACAACAATATGCTATTTCTACTATAATTCCTAGGATCCTGGCCCTAATCTACTAATGTGATAGAAATATTCTAAACAGACATGTTAATATAGACCTTACTTTTTATATGATGCTATCGACTGCTTCATGCGCAGTCACTATTTGGAAGAGTCTGACTATAGGAACTAGTTTTAATGATTACAACACACTATTCAATGGCTTTTTAAAGCATGTCTCTATAATTTTTAAAATTTAGCCTCGAAACAATCTGTCCAGTAAATAAGATGAAGAACTGAGGATCTGGAAAATTAAATAAAAATAAGAAGAATGATTTTAATGGGTTACTCCATGTTAATTATTCAAACCTCTCAAGTAGAAGAATAATCTTGAAGTGCTTCATTCAGGTCTCAGATTTATATTATTCCTTTAACACAGTGGTCCCCAATCTTTTGCCACCAGGCACCTATCTCATGGAAGACAATTTTCCCATAGACCATGCAGATGGCTAGGCGGCGATTTGGGGATGATTCAAGCGCATTACATTTACTGTGCAGTCAAACCTCTCTGCTAATGATAATCTGTATTCACAGCTACTCCCCAGGGCTAGCATCACCACCTCAGCTCCACCTCAGATTATTGGGCATTTGATTCTCGTAAGAAGCATGCAACCTAGATCCCTTGCGTGCTCAGTTTACAGTAGGTTCATGTTCCTATGAGAATCTAATGCCACCACTGATCTGACAGGAGGCAGAGCTTATGTGGTGATATGAGTGATGGGGAGCAGTTGTAAACACAGATGAAGCTTTGCTCACTCACCTGCTGCTCACCTCCTGTTGTGCGACCCAGTTCCTAATAGGTCATGGACTGGTACCAGTCCACAGCCTGGGCATTGGAGACCACGGCTTTAATATACTAATGCATTCGCATCTTGGGTGGTTTCAGATTATGCAGTGTCACTGCCTGTTGGAGTTCCATGCATACACATTAAAACATAGCTACTAAAGTGCAGTTCTAGAGGCAGAGTTTCAGTAATAAGAACATTATACCTTCGAAGTTATGAATATGCTAATTTTGCTGTAAAAATCAAGCAAGGAAACCTAATTTTATTTTTTAAATAAATGTGCAAAACAACTCTGTTGAAACACATAAATACAACTGGATAACTAGCGGTATATTTTGCATAGTAAGGATACTTCCTGAGACCAAGGTTCATAGTCTTATAAAATTCATACTATAAATTCTAGGTACCGTACTGCATTAAGTGACTGCAAAGAGAAGATCGGGTTATGAGTTTTAAGCAGATGTACATTAATCTTTGCTCTGCATACCCCAATGTTACATTTCTGAATAATAAGTAATCTAATATTGTGTCACCAAAAATATTCCCTATGCTGAATTTTTAGTCTTTAACCTTTCTGTGAATGAGAAGGAAAACTCAGGCAATATAATAACTCAAAGTTATTAAGCATGAAATGGCGTGTTTTAAGAGATGAAATGTTTGAAGAAATGTATAAAGCCATGGATATACTCACATTTTAGCATACTACACATATAGTAATAAAAAAAGTTATTTTGGGACTGTATATGCTCACTTTACAGAGCATGCCTTGATTCTGGATCTGTATTATAGGGATGTTCCTAGCACACTTGCCAAAGTGGTTATTAGGTCATCAGTTACACATTATATAACTGATTTTCCTCTCTGGATATTAGGACTTTTATTTTCTGCACTCTAGTCATATTCAATCCCTTAGTTTCCCCCTTTCTCTTCCTGTTTATATCCTTCTATATTATAGACTGTTAGTGTTCAACATTATTCATGCTGGTTTTTGTTTTTTGTTTTTTTTTATTTTTTTACATTTCCCAAATATTCTTGCTCTAAGATGTGTCTAATTCTTGCAATGTTTTGTGGGTAGTAATGCCATGTCTCACTCTCAGATCAGGAGTGTCTGGTTTGCTTCCCCCACACTTTCTCCTTCCATCTGCCAACCGAATTTCCTTAAAGCCAGAGGATGATGGGACCACATGATGAAAGCAGTCTTGTTCTTGTGTCATCAGTTGAAGGAGAGATACTTATAGGACAGTTGCCCAGAAGAGCCCCACAACCTGCACAGGTCTACAAAATGAGGGATAAATAAACATCTTTGGTTTAAGACACTGAGATGGTTTTAGTTTTTACTAGAGAAAATTACCCATTTAATAATCTCCCTTTCTCTCACCTTTTAAACTAGTATTTATTGGTTACTCTCTATGATGCATTATGCAATGCACCAGAGACACAGAGATGAGAGACTCAGTCCCTTTATTCAGCTAACTCACAAGATAATATCGAGTAAATGTGACTAAGCCAATGATTACAACGAATTTTGATGAATGCTATTAAGGAGTGATCCCTATTGTTTCTGTCACATGAAGGCCTCTAGGGGAGGCATGCTAAGAAAAATGATGCTTGGTCAGAATGTCAAGTACAAGGATTATTCATCCAGAAGGAATAGAAGAAGAAAGGAATTCTAAACCCAGAAAATAGAAAGTGTTCCTCTGGGTCTCGATGGAGATATGTCAGGATTTTCTTTTCTTCAAGACATATACTCATGTGAATAACCTAGCAACCATTTCTCACTCACCATTTCCTTCAACTCTCTACATTCAATGAATAGTCCAGTACTTTTATCTTCTTAATGACTGTTAGATCCATCTATTTCTTTCCATTCTACCTTCTCAGAACTTGGTATAGATCATCAACATCTCTCATCCTTATTACAATAACAGCCTTGTAATCGGTCTTGAAATTCATTTTTCCACCCTTTAACATTCTCCCATACAACAGTCAGAGCTGTCTTACTAAAATTCAAATATAATCATATCTCTTCCATGGTTAAAACTCATTGGTGAATTCCCATTTCCCTGAGGAAAAAAGTCCAACTCTTCAGCATCGTATATATGATATTTTATGTTATGACCTCAGCTCACACATTGATACAATCTTACTCTTACCAATTGCTACCTCACAACATAGTCTAGCCATACTGATCCCTGATTAACCCTAAAATAGAATTTATTACACCAATATGTTCTATAATTTCTCTACATACTGGATGACAAATAAAATGCAAGCTCAAATAGCTTCAAAGTGGATGATGTGCGGAAAGTGGCCGGACAAGAGGATGTGGGGAGATTAAGGTCCTTGTACAACCTTGGTAGCTGGTGTCAGCAGACACGGAAGGATTTCCCAAGGGATGCAAGGTTCTATTTTAGCAGAAAAAGAGGTAGTTAAATGGTCAAATGGAAGTAGACTATCATTGGAGTACACAGGTTAAGCAAAGCCCATGGAATTTAAGGAAATATTTGTAGATTACTACATAAAAGTTCATATTGCTTTTCTTTGGGGCTCTGAGAGAATTTCAGAAACATGTATTTAGGGCTAAGAATGCTCTGAGTTTCTGTAGCAGCTGATTGACAACTGAAATAATCACTGGATTGAAAATATCTCCCAATACAGTGTAATTATCTCAATTATAGGTAATAAGTGAATAATCTAATTGACTTTTTATAATGTCCTGAATATTTAATGATAATATACTGTATATAAATAGGTGATTGAAGAGAACAGACCTCACTTGTATGTATCATCATAAAATGCTCCAGAGAAGAACTGAGGTAATAACTAAGGCAATAGTGCCATACCTTTAATTATGGCTTTAAAATGTCATTTAGCATGGGCCTGGAAAGAATTGAACTGTGAAATACAAATGCTATAAGGATCAGAAGCTGGATGAAAGAATTCTAGAGGGTTCTGAGGAATGTTTTATCCTGGAAGGTAAATTTCTCTATTATGATAGTAATAGAGTCTTCCATTTGGACAAAATTGAACAGAAGAAACTAAGGAAAATTCCCTTGTTCCATTGTTTTTTTGCTCCTTAAACATTTATTGAGCTTTATTTTCATTTGAAAGTTATGACAATACTATAGAGAAAGTATTTTCTTTTTGTTATTTTGCAGAGGAAAATTGTATTCAGGGAGGTTAAGTGACTTTGACAAAGTTGCACTGCAAGGCCAGTTCATGAGACAGAATCAGAACTGAATTCTCCAAATCCAGTGCACTCTCCATGACATCACGCTACCATTGAAGATATTAGGGGATTTCATACCCATATTCCTTACAAAATAAACTGAAATTATAAAAGGATCAGAGAAGTCTGGAGAATTTATTCTGTGTGAGTTCTTATTTCTCTAATGGGATGGTTAACATCTGAACCATGAACAAATGGATTGTGTTTTATTGGCTGCCATTTTTCTAACCTTTGCCTTTACAAAAATTCTGCACGTAAATGTCAGTCTCTATGATAAAGTAAACCAACAGAAAGATTTTTTGCCTATACTTGAGCCAGGATTTTAAAAAGTATTTATAGTCCTAGGAATTGGAAGTAATGCAGAGAATCATGAAGGATGGTAACATTCCAGAACAAAATCAAAGACATTTGACCCAATCTCTCCTCTCTACCTGGAGATTCCCTTCTGGAATTCTTCTTCCCCAAAGCTATAGAGGATGACCCTATTTTAAAAATAAAGCCTTCTTCCTACAGACTTATAATAGACTTTCCCAATTCTAGCCTTCCTTTTTGTCTGGACTTCTCTATTCCCACTCAAAATATTTTTATTGAAATTTTGGAGCCTTTTTAAAATTATGACAGTTCTTCCAGTCTCATCAAATCAAAGTGGGCAAAGGAGGATGCACTGGATAAGATGAAGAAAGACAGGGTAAAATTTAGGAACTAAACTTTAGCAAATTAGAAATGCAAACAAATTTAGTCTCCACGGCATTCAACTTAAATTATACTCCTACTGTAACTTTTTCATGATTATAAAAAGTAATTTAATGGACTTAATTAAACATTTTGAGTGGAAGTAGGAGTAACATTAATGAATTAAATATGAACTTTTGCTTAAAATGAATTCATTCTTCAAAATGATAGTATTTTTAATAAAGTACTACATTCAAATAACTAAAATGAGCATAGGATAGGTATTAATGTGCTCATAAGCTAATAACGTAAGTCCATAAACGACTTATAAATGGTAAAAAGAGACTATAGGAAACTCATCTATGTAATGATAGCACCAACGATATATGAGGAACATCAGTTTAATGTTTTTCTCGTGATTTCACTACCTATTAACCATCACTGAGATCACTACAAGTCTTGCCAAATGGAACTATTATTTGAATGTATGAATTAACAAACAAAGACACAGTGAGCAAGCTCCATAGTTGTTTTAACGGCTTTTTTGTAACAGGTCATAAAGTATTATAACAGGTGTGTGTGTGGGGGTGGTATTTTATTTTGTTTTAATGTAAATTTATTAATCACACCACCACAGGACTAATATAATAATAATAATATAGTGGCTTATGGTGCAATGAAAACTTTCCAAGAATGACAAGTAGACATATTTTTTTTTCATTTAGAAAGCACAGAAATATATGAGGGAAAAGGCTAGGTGTAACTTTAATATGCACACACAAGAATCACTGCAGTTAGGATTAAACCAAACATTAAACCAAAAGAAGTATGTGCCCATGAGTTTTGAATATTATTCTAGTATCATTTGATGTCCATTTTTATTAAAAAGTATTCTTGTAAAAGTTAAATTAAAATTCAACTTTAGTTTTTGATTTATTTTTTTGCTTTCAATTAAGTGCCCTTAGATCTTGGTGTAGTAGAAATGGTCATGAGCTTAGGAATTACAAAGCTGTGTTGGAAACTGAGCTTATCTCTAACAAACTATGTGACTTTGGACAAGTATCTCATCCACTTTGGCTTTTAATGCTTCCAACCTTAAAATTGGGAATAATAAGTCATATTTAGAAGATCGGGAATTAAAATACAGTGTGGCTGGTTCTTTGGCACATTATGAATAGGCCATGGTATATATTAATGCATTTATTTTATGATTTATAGACAAGACCCATATATAATTATCCTTTTATAAGGGTTAACATTTCAATATATACAGATATATATGCAATTGCTTCTTAGGATTCACACCCATATGACTGCATGATTGAAACAATAAAAGAAAATAAAAATAGCTAAATATACTAAAAGATCTGAAACCATAAAACTCCTAGAATCAAATAGGGAAAAATCTCCCTGACGTTGATATTGGCAATGATTTTTTGGAGTTGACACCAAAAGCACAGGCAACGAAAGCAAAAATAAACAAGACTATATCAAGCTAAAATATTCCTGTACAGCAAAGGAAAACAATTAACAAAAATGCAAAGGCAACCTAGGGAATAGGAGAAAATATCTGTAAGCCAAATATCGGATAAGAGGTAAATATTCAAAATATATAAGGAATTCACACAATTAAATAGCAAAAAAACAAATGATTAAAAAACTAGCAAAGGACCTGATTTCCAAAGAAAATATACAAATGGCAAAAAAAAACGTGCTGGCAAGACTGAGACTTCATCAGAACATCAGAGATACTGTCACTTCCCCATCCCCTGCCACCAGGCTAAGAAGCATGGAGTAAAAACATAACTGGGCCAAGTGCAAGAGACAGACCATCACTGGTCCATTGTATCTGATGTAAGAATAGTTGCTTTTGTTCTCAGGGCCTCCAGCCTGCAGGACGGACACAGTGCCCTGCAATCCTCAGCGGAACCGCCTGGCAATGCACAGAGGAACCCACAGAGGCCGCCCGTTCCCCAGCCCCAAGCAAGTGTTGCTGAGGCCAGTTCACGCCACCAGTTCCCAGACTCTCAGTTGATACAGGGAAAGAAGTATGCCCCAAGCAAATTGCAGGCATTCCTCTCCCCGCAACGAAATTTCGCCCCCCGCCCCGTCCCCGCGACGGCCAGCAAGAGTAGGCGCAGGGGTCTAGCCGCCACCAAATAGGAAGCAGATGGCTACCTACAGACAGCTATTCTCGGAAGGAACATTGTGAAACCACAAAGAAGCAGGACTGGACTCACAGTGTGGAAAAACAGTGATGGGGTGATACATTTGATAATACTAAAGCACATGCAGGAAGATTAGCAGGATAAAGCTCTGAGGCACAGTGTTCACCCTACAGGCACTATGGCGGAGTTGTGAGAGGGTTCTCTCCATTTCCCGAAATCCAGGACCTGCCTGGAGTCTGTGCAGAGTCCCACTGTAGCAGACAACAGGTGTGGAAGGGATCCTGCAGCAGCTAAAGCCATCCTGAACTCTCAGGTGCACTGGGCCAGGTGGGCACTGGAATCAGCTTTGCAGTTGCGGCCTTCACATTGCCTCCACCCTTCATTATGCTAAGTGAAAAACAAGCACCACATGTACTCTCTATTACATTGAAACTAATCAATGAGCACACATGTGCACAGAGGGAAGTAAAACTCAGTAGAAACCAAGCAGGTAGAAGGGAAAAAGGGTGACGGGCAAAAATCTACCTAACAGGTACAGTGGACACTGTCCACGTGATGGGCGTACTTATAACCTTGACTCAAGCATAACAAAATTAATATATGTAATTAAAAACCTTTGTACCCCTGTAATATTTTGAAATAATAAAAAATGCTCAACATCACTAATTATGAGGGAAATGAAAATAAAAATCACAATAGGATTTCACCTCATACCTGTTAAGATGGCTATTATGGAAAGAGAAAAGATAACTAGAATTAGCAAAAAAAGGTGTGAAGAAAAGGGAAACTGTGTACTATGTTGGTGGGATCTACGTTGTTAACAGCCATTGTAGAAAACAGTATGGAGGTTCCTCAAAAAAATTAAAAATATAACTACTGTTGGGATCCACCAATCCCACATCTGGGTGTATATCCAAAGGAATTGATATTTACTGCAGCATTATTCACAAGAGCCAAGATAAGAAAACAACCTTAGTGTCTACTAAAAAATGAATGGATAAAGAAAATGTGGTCTATAGGTAGTACACACACACACACACAAATATGATTCAGCCTTAAAAATTAAGAAAAATTCTACCATTTGCAACAGCATGGGTAAACCTAGAGGACATTATGCTAATATAATAAGCCAGACAGAGAAAGATAAATACTGCATGTCCTCTTTTATATTAGGAATCTAAGAAAAATATCAAACTCCTAGTAATAGAGAATAGAATAGTGCCTATCAGGGTCTGGGGTGGGGGAAAAGAGGAGATATTGGTCAAAGGGTACAAACTTTTAGTTATAAGATGAGTAGGTTCTAACGTAGAGCATGGTGGCTATAGTTAATAACGTATTGTACACTTGAAATTTGTTGAGAGTAGACTCAAGTGTTCTAAATGCATAAAAACAAAATGAACAAAAATGGGAACTATGTGACATGGATATGTTAATTAGCATGATGGTGATGATCTTCAGACAGTGTATATGTACATATATCAAAACACCCATTACATACCTTAAATATATGTAAGTTTGATTTGTCGATCATACCTCAATAAAGCTGGGGGTGGGGGAAAGATTGCTTTTAACTTCCCTGTCCATACAATAATGTTTTAAATGGCTTCCCTTTACTTAGATAATATAGCAACGTTATTTTTAATCTGATGTTGTTTATCATAAAATGCAATGCAGGTTGACATCCCTCACCTGAAAATCTGAGGTGCCCCAAAATTTTGAGTGCTGACATGATGTCACAGTGAAAAATTCCACACCTGACCCCATGCAATGGGTTACAGTCAAAGCACAGTCAAAACTTTGTTTCACAAAAAAAAAATTATTAAAAATATTGTATAAAATTACCTTCAGGCAGTGTGTGTAAAGTGTATATGAAACATAAATTAATTTTATGTGACTTGAGTCCTATCCCCATGATCTTATTATGCATATACAAATATTCTAAAATCTGAGAAAATCTGAAAAAAAAAAAAAACCTGAAATCCAAAACACTTCTGGTCCTGAGCACTTCAGATAAGGGGTACTCAACCCATAATAGTATTTTGCTTTTCTGAATAAATATGTATTAGGTTAGGTAAGCAGGATGTGTAAAGAATGCTATGTAGAGATTTAGACTCAAAATTATCTATAGAATTTTAAAAATTTTGTCCACATATTTTCCAGCTTTGCATCTGTGTCTATAATAATGCTGTGTTCCTTCTCTAGACTACATGTCCACGGGTATATCCCTTTGAAGCATGTTTTTACAGTCTCCTCCCCAAATGTAAATGGGTTAGCAAATGTTTTCAAAACATCTCTTCACTTATTGCCACAGCACTTTTGCCTGAATACTCTTACTCTTACTGCAAAGACTCTACTCAACCATCACCTTCACCCGGAGGCTTCTTGATAGTAAATGAGCCAATCTGGATTTTGTGCCTCCATCCTGATTGCTCCCTTAGCATCTGGTCCATACCTCTACCTTAACTGAAAACGTTTCTTTGTTTGCCCTATTTCTCTCACTAGCTTGTGATCCTTTTAACTCTGCCCTTTTCACATTTCTACACCCAGGTGCCAGCTGGTATCTGACAAGTCAGCGTTCAATAGGTGTCTGTTAAATGAATGGAATGAATGATTTACAGAAAGAAGATATGGAGTTCACACCACTCAGACCCTAAGCAGGTAACTATATATTTCTCTGCTACATTCACTATGATAACAGCTATCATCAACAAATCACCTAAGATGTTCTGTCATTGTGCCAAGTGATTTGTGCACATCACTTATTTATTCCTATTAGCTAAGTAATACTCATGTTATCAGTGCCACATTAAAGACAAATAAAATTAAGTTTAGTGATATTAAATAAGTTGTCCAAGATTACACTATGGTTTGGAACCCAAGTTAACTTGGCTCCAAAATGTATCTTCTTGCTGTCATACCACAATGGCTTTCTTGTTTTATTGAAGCGGCACAAATTCTATGTGTATAACTTATAAAACATGAAAGGTACCACAGTTTTCTTCTGCTTTAATTCATAAACTAATTTTTTAAGATGAAGTCCCACTCCAATTTAAAAACAACAAAATCACAAAAGAAAAACAAGGTAAGACCTTCAACCACATGTTTCATCTGTTGTGCTTTTCATTTTTACTATCCAATTAGTAAAAAGAGGAATTTTAATAATGAGATATTATGGATAGTTATTGGCTTAAATGTCATTTGGTGATTTCTAGTTTACAGAAAAATAGAATCACTGTACTCACTATTCACACTAGATACTAGATAGAGAATAATTTGTATGTGGTGATTCCAAAGATTGCTCAGAATCTTGCAATATTTCAAAGACACTCACAATGACAATACTTTTTGTTGTAATGTGATGGAGATGGTGGATAAATGGATTTTTTTTTCAGTTGTTAAAATTCCAATAAATTTGCTCTTACTAACTTTATCTTTTAAAATGTCCCAAACTGGATTCTCTTAATTATTTACACACACACACACACACACACACACACACCCAGAGATCTTTATCACATTTCATAAATACATAGTTATTTGGAGAGAAGGCACCTTCTCTTTGACATTTTTCAACCTTATTGAGCAGTGTTCACAGAAAAAAATCCACAGGCATTTGTCTTCAATGCAATCATTTGTAACCTGTTTGGATAACTGAGCTGTCAGCTCGGCCCCAGTCAGGATCCCCTGGCCATTACATAAGACATTTGTTTGTTTTGTAGTTAGTGCTTCCATTTTAATATGCCTTGTTAGTGCAAATAGCACTTCCTCAAAACTATCATTAAGGAGAAAAAATTCTCAGTGCTACACATGAGAATAAACTGCCAAAATAATGTATATATAATTGAAATGATAAGTAATCGGTCACCAAATCTGACACATCAGTTTTATTAATATTTCTCTCACCCGAAATCTCTAGCCTGACTTTCTTATGCTTCAGCTGCCTTTGTTAAGCATAAATCTTTTAAATTTTAATTTTTCCATGTGTAATGTATCGATGTTTTATAACCTGATTTGGTCCAGAATAGTACCAAAAGATATTCACAGTCGGATGGAAATATAATGCAATTGTGCAATTCTAAGAATCATTTATGCTTCTTTTGACAGATGTGTTCTTTAAAAAAAAACAAGAAAACATATTCCATAAAAATACATATTCTCTTTTGATGCATCTTTCACAAATGACTTCTGAGTTCAGTTTGACCATGGCTGACTCTGGAAGGCTACGATGTCCAGAATTTTGGGGAGCACAAGTAGCTAGAATGATCTCAGATTGACCAAGAATAGAATCTCAGGTTCAGTGCAAAAAGGCAACAACACTGTGACTAGTTCCATCATCCAGAAGCAGCAAAAATGAAACTGAAATTTATTACAAGAAAATTTCCCTTCCACAGTTTGGGGAAAGAGCTGCTCTTTGTGCACTTTCCATCCCTCTTAGATACTGGCTAAACGTCATATATTCAAGTGTTTTTGTTGGAAATTGCCAAAGTTGCAAAGACATGGGTTTGATTTCAACTGAAGAAAAAAAGCAATGGAAATGAAATGCAGCCTGCTTCTTTAACTTAGAACTGCAGTCTCCAACCCTCAAGCCATGGACCTGTACAGGTTGGTGGCCTATTAGGAAGCGGGCCACACAGCAGGAGGTGAGCCACCAGCAAACAAAGATTCATCTGTATTTACAGCAACTCCCTATTGCTCCCATCACCTTCTGAGCTCCACCTCCTGTCAGATTAGTGGCAGCATTAGATTCTGCATTATCATGAATTGTATTAATATCATTATTTCATTATGTATTATGATGTAATAATAATAGAAACAAAGCACACAATAAATATAATGCGCTCGAATCATCCCGAAACCATCTCCCCTGACTCCAGTCCATGAAAAAATTGTCTTCCATTAAACTGGTTTTTGGTGCCAAAAAGGTTGGGGACTGCTCATTTAGAACATTATCTTTCTCTTTATGACCTTCTACGAGGAAAATTAAAAGGGAGTTTCCTGTTTTTTGATTATACATATTTAACTGTTCAGTGTATTCTCAATGAATGCTTAATAAAATATAGTACTTGAAATAACTTGTTTTTTACATCTACTTATTTAACATTTATTGCTTATTAGAGGGCTAATTTGTATGTTGACCCCCCAAATAGCATTCTAAGAACTCCTAGGAAACAACATATATAAATTTTAGATTCTCAGGAAGCCCCTGTTTACATCCTCACCAACAAATCTGCCATAGTTGATTGGGGTCATGTCATATCCTCAAATCATAACCATGATACTGTGATAACTCTTGAAATCAAAATTGCTCTCATATTTATACTGCTATTGATGATTTTTACTTGGTAGTAGGGTTGAGGAATCCAAGAGCAGGTTTGGGAAAGTAGAAATTCAATATTAGAATTTCTAGGACTCAACCTCCCTCGTTTGGAGGTGCAGATACAAAACCTGACTTTGATTATTTTCCTTGAGCAGCAATAATGTAACAGCTTTCACATTAAGGACATAATCTGAGATGAACGCAAGCCCTCCCCAAAGACTTGATCCTGAGGTGCATGAGACAGAAAATACTCTGAGTAACCAGGAGTTGGAGATTTGGAAGCATTTAGTCAAGCAGATATACATTATCCCAAGAAGGAATATATAATTGAGGTGGGCTTCTATGAAGTACTAAAATGTCATTTATTCATTAACTCTAACATACATTTGGTGATAAGCTACCATGTTCAAGATAGTAGAGATCTTGGTGTGGAAGTAGCAAACTGGCAAGTTTAAATTGAGGACTGAAGAAAGGGATAATAGGCCCCCAGTGAGAAGTAATTCTGTAGTGTGGAAAAGAAGGAGTCCAAGGATGTATGTTATACATGTGTTTGGATGGGCGTGGCTAGGGTAAATGGAGAGGTAAAGTTGATATGTGGATGTATAGCAGTCGATGGAAGATCAGGCAGTTACTCAAAAATGATTCCAGATTCAAAGTCATAATAAGGTCAATGCCAAAGAGTTGTTTTAAAATATTCAACAAATATTTACTATAAAAAGAACAGCAAATCAGAACCAGGAGCCATATACTTAAGTGGGGTCTAAAGTTGAAGTTAGCTGTACAAGTGAGGGCCAGATGTCAAGAATAGGACCACATTAGTTTCAATCACAAGAAAAACAAGTCAGTAAGAGCAGGATCGTAGATGTGAGCTTGCCCTGGGGTATGTCTATCTGCATATTTGCTGTAGAAACACACACTCACTGTTTGGTATAAAGGAAATATATTGTTTCAGATTATATATATTATATATATATATATATATATATATATATATAATATATTTCTTTGCTAAAATTTTCTCAATTCTAAAGACTAGAGACCCAATACCCAGTGCTAGTTATTGTTTATAAGGCTTCCCTTCCTTCAGGTGCATACTACTTTCTTTACAAAAGTAGAATATGCCCCACCTAATAATTTGGTCACTTTCTTCACTTAACATCAACAGTGGTTTCTTGCATGTCTAATGTAATTTCAGTCACTATGCAAGAAAGTTTCATTTTTAGCCTATGAAGACATTTTCTCTCTTTCAAACAATATCTCCACAAGCCTCATGGCTTGTGATCTTAACCAATCAATCAATATATCTTCAGATAATCAATTCATATCAAAGAAAATTATTAGTATCAAAAAATTTATCACTTTAAAAATAAAGTTCTTGGATAAAATCCAGGAGTAAAAAGTTACCAAAAAAGGAAACTATACTCTCTACTTTTACCTTTAGTCTGACATCCTTGTTTCTCACTGAGTCTATGTTTGCATCAGCCACAGATCTGCTTAGAGTAATTCATCAAGATGTGTGAATATTGTGGTCTCCTGTAACTTTTCGGATCCCTGTCCCCAAAACCTCAAGTTCATCTAGATATAAGAAGAAAATGAACAAAATATTTATTCCAAAATAAAAATTTATTAAAATATATATTCATTTGGGTATGCATAATATTCAAGGAGTTATATATTGGGTCCTATATCAATCTGTGTCTTCTATTAATATAAATTTAAAAGCTATATTTCTCCATTGTGGATGTTAGATAAACCATAATATTCTTACCAATAAACCTTGTTGCTAATGAACTGCTAGAAACTCCTATTGATGCTTGCTAAAAGCACGCACAAAGCTCCTAGGTACCATTTAAAGAATCATCACCCTAAATAGCATAATTTATTGTCTTCAACTTAGATGGTTTATACTTAAAATTCAGCCATATCAGATACTTTGCATTGTATTATTATCAATAATAATTTTGGTACTAATATTAATATAATTCATTCAACTGGCCTCTTTGGGAAATACTATTTTTACTCTTTTAAATAGAACAAATATTTAAAAAATGACAGTTGGAACTACAAGATAATGGAGACTCAGTTCAATTTTCCTGCAGGTCTACAAGAGCTTTAATGAACTTATCTTCTCAACAACGTATGATTTAGCTGCCCAGATCCACCTTTGAGAAAAGTGATATTCCCCTGTGTTACTCAAAAGCATAGATGAGTTTTGGGTTGCCAAAACTTTCAATAAAATTTTATATAACCATTCTCTGGAGCATGGAACTTGCATAATACCTTACCATCAATGAATTATGCATGTCAGTTTCTATACTCACCCTATTTTTATGTTTAGCCTTTAAGCATATTTATAGCAGGATTCCCATAAACTCATTATGCTGTAAATATATTAAAAGAAGTATACTGACTCTTTGATTGAATATAACAAAAAAGTCTTAAGGAGGGTCTAATTTACATGCATTAATATGTAACCAAATGCCCCGAACTGCGACCCACCATCAAAAGTTGAAGTCATTCAGAGACATAAACTAAAGATTTACTGAAATCTCTAGTACATATATCCCTCAAACACTGTAAATTAAAGTTTAGCATCTACAGACTAAATTCATAAAGTTTAAACATTAAAAGTATCAAACAGGAAAGCAGTCCTTAATCTTCAGACCCAGAATCAGGAAAGTAAATTAAGAATTTACCGAAGACAAAGTCCCCTTTATGCTTGTATATCCTTTTGACTCACTAAGTTTATGTAATGCTGTTTTAGAAGGCCCAAGACCACCCCAAAGTTCAGCTATTTGCTAGAAAGTCTTACAAGAATCAGCATGAGACTCATTACAGAAAAAAGATACGAGGTAAATCCAGCAAAGAGTAAAGGTGCAAGAAGAGAAGTCCAGAGAAATTAGGCACAAGCTTCCAAGCATCCTCTCCCTATGAAGTCAAGCACAGAATATACAGTACTTAACTCCTCCAGTCTTAAAGAGTGATAACGTGTATTGTGTACCAGGGAAGCTCATTCAAGACTTAGTGCTGGAGGTTTTTTACTGGGGGAAATTCATTCACTTACCTCCCGCCTAGCATGTACAAAATTCCAAACTTCCAGAAGGAAAGGGAAAGTTGGTATTCAACATAAACCACATTGTTTGTACAGTTTAGGCATGACGAATCGCCAGCCTCAGTTCTGGGAGTGGAGGGAACCCTCCTGGAATCCAAGTTCCCAGACACTAGCCAAGGGACAATGTTATAAGCAGGCCTTTTTACTCTTTACTGCACAATGCTATTTTAGGGTATATCTTATTTCAGATCATATGTATATTTGTCATATCACATAAGATTATGTTCATCTTGATAATGAAAATTATGCATCCAAGTTCAGAGTTGGGAAAAGATGTGGAATAGCGCACTCTTGTATGCCAATATAGATTCAATATGTATAAATAACCGTGCGAGCACAGATAATCGTAAAACGTAATAAAACAGGAAGTGTTGAATTTTTAGTATGTATTACCTTTGTGTTTAATTTTACTGATTTTTTAATGGTGGCTTGTTTGACAACTGGCTTGCAAAATTTCTGAAAACTTATCCCTCAGTGTTAGCTGGCTTTGGCATACCCCGATAACACAAGCACCTATCAATCTTTTGTTCTCATCATGTCTACTAACATCCTATCAATTGATTCTCTAATTAAAAGCTGGGAAAATATACTCCTTCCATGGAGTTATAAGAGAGGATGGAAGTTTTGCTGAAAAAAACTCTAACGTACCACGCAATCGCCTATTTTAAGTACCATTTTAGTTTTCACAGTGTTTTTGTCCGCCTCATCTCATTTAATCGTAATATAACATTATGAATAGAGAAATCAAAGTCCTGGTTTTGTCCTTTAACCAGTATCATCCACTAAGGAGTAGAATATAGACGAGAGGCAAGGGAGGGAAATAGTTCTTAGGGTTTATTTTTATTTTTATTTAGGTGCCTCCAATTTAAACTCAGAGCAATGTTTCTCAGCAAAGGATAAAGCTGACATTGCCAAGAGGCTTGTAAACTCTCACTGGATTTTTAGTTTATAGTTCATAGGCAACTTCTTTCCAAGATTCTGTTTAAGGTCTCTTCCAAGGCATTATGCTGCTTGAAATGGAAGAATTTCCAAGTCTCTAGTCCAAGGAGTTTGCTACCAACGTACAAGCACCTTGCAAACAGCCTCTAAAGGCTCAGCTGTATAAAAATATTGATGAAGCTGAGCCATTTAAAGCAACACTGTTTGATGATCACTACTGTCTTTCTTATCTTGGAGAGATGTAGTCCACTCCTCAGGCCAATGAATATATGCCCTACTGCACTTGAGAAGCCCTGTTTTTTAGATAACATTAAGCACACAGTAGCAATGAAATAAAAGCAGAAGATGACCTATCAACAGAGAGAACCCTTGTTTGATTTACGTTCACTTCGCTACCATCAACATAATCTTTAACCTCTCTTGAAAATAGACTAATTGCCTCAGAGCTTTAGTCCCTAAGATTGTAGAGGCTCAAAGAAGTGAGTGACCACTGTCCTTTAGTGCTGAAGAATTTCTCCAGGGGACATTTCATTAGGAAATACCTTTAGGGCTTATAGATAGTTAATACCACCACCAGCACCACTTCTACCTCTGGTTTAGTCCCTCCTTGTCTTCCAGTAATTTTCATATCTGTTTTATCTTCCAAATGAGATTATAAGGCCCTTCAGGGTAGGAGTTTTATCTTTTCTGTTAATTGTATCAAATTTAGACTCTTTTAAAGCCTATATACCTGTAGTTGGGAATGACAGGGACAGAAAAAGAGGGATAAGAGCTTCAATCTATAATCCATTTGTTACAATAATTAAATTGTCCTTCTCAGTCAAGGATAAATATGCTCGTGAAGCATTTATTAAATCCACAATTATTTCATGCCAACAAATGTTCCAGGGTTGATAGCACAGGATAGCCTCTAGGATCTTGTCCTAGAGGACACCACCACCACCACCACTACTTATTTGGCTCCTTTGATCTCACTACCCCAAACTGTCTACTTCTCTGTCTGTTGTTTCGTGGTCTATGCCTCCCTACGTGCTGGATATTCTGTCTAGAGTTGCCATCCTCAGCCTGCTGATACTTTGAATCATGACTTCATCATGACTTCCTTGAGGAAATTATCCATGAGCCCACAGTCTGGGTTAAAAAGCTATTTGTGTTTCCATCACATGATATGACTGTGTCCATGCTGCTATTTACCATACTGTAATTGTTGATTAATCTGCACATCTCTGTTAAATTGTAAGCCCCGTAAAGACAAGAGCCCTACTGTACCTGGCTTTTTGTTTCCACTGCCTATATGGGGTCTAACACAAAATAGACCCTCAATACCTGCTCATTGAATAAATCAATGGGCATTTTAAAAGATGCAGAAATATTTCCTCACTGAGTTTGTTGCTCTCAGTAACATATTTGAATACTAGGTATGCTGGCAACCATCTTGACTTTAAATTCTAGTGGAAATCTAAAAAGCTAAACAATAGCTAAAATAAATCTTTGTACTTTTTGAAATGTAATCTTTTAGTACTGCTAGAATTTTCAAAGAATAATTCCATAAATTTCATAAATCTCAAAGGGAAACTCCAAAAAATACTGTAAGTGTCTAAAATAGATAGCTATTGCTATTTTTAAAATTTTGATTAAGACATATTGTTCTATGTATAGCCTTTTGGCTTGTTAAGATATACCAATTCTCTCTGTGTGTCTGTCTCTCTCTCAATACATGGTAGTGTTTTATTGCTGTTGTTATATACTATATTCTTCTCAATAGTTCCACACTGACAAAGGACATTCTTCATTCCTCTGTATTTCTATTTCAGATCTCTGTCTATCATTCAGAAAATAATTATTATTATCTGGGCCAAGAATGGTATACATCACATGAATTTGGGTTTTTCAGTTTTATCTTTTCTACACTAAACCTTTGATTATTCCACAGAGGTATAATTATTCAATGTTCAACATTTTAAATTTATTACCATACACAGAATTTTAAAGAGACTTTATATATAATAATTACTAGGTGCCAGATATTATGCCAGGCTTTTTCATAGTAAGAATAAACATATAATAAGTTGTTTTAGAAATACATCTAGAGTATTTTATATAAGTATGTTCTTGATTAGGTGAAAAAATAAGTTTATGAATAAATAGACTTAGTTCAGATTAATGACTTGGAATAACTGCATTAAAAAACTATTTTAAAATTATTCTTATTATGCAAATTGAATTATAACATTACATGAACTGATTGATACATGCATTTTGAGCTCTAAAAGTTTCTTAAAAATTTATTTTACTACCAAATAAATATTAATACTAGTATATATTTGAGTCATTAAGATTATTTTTTGAGAGTTTGTTTCCACATTTGCCATTCCAAGATCCATTATTCTCCTCATGTGAGTCACAGTTTTCTACTAAGTGAACTATTAATAATCTAAGCTGGAAATGTTTTCCAGAAATTCTTTCTCTGTTTGATCCTAGGTTATGATTGGTCATAAGAGAAATTAGCAAGGGTTTTAGATGGCTAAAGTGAAGAAAAACCATTACATGCTGAAGGTCATAGTGGGGAGCCACACACTATGGCAGCTTACAGAGATTACTGCTGCCTTGCTTTGTTGGTATAGTGCAGCAACTGTGCCTGTAGCCTCTCGGGTCCCATATGTAACTTTATGTCAAAGGGTGCCAATTGCTTCTGTTCACCACCCACAACATCTATATTGGAGAGCACAAAGAAAAAGAAGGCTTCAAGTTTGTCCTCACAGCTACCAGTTTGTACTCACTCTCCTTTGGTTCATGTACACTATTTCTTCCCGATGACTGACCTTCCTGACCTACAGGAACTTCAGACCCTCCCTTGGACAAAAAGGTGACAGTTTTCTATAAATTTCTTCCCCAGTTGCCACATCTGCATAAGGATTAATCTCTACAATAAATCTCTTACTTCATATTGATTATGATAGTTCTGATTATTTAAACAAATCCTAACTGTTACATTCCATGTCAGATTTCATGTAGGTCTTATATGTAACCTTCATAGCACAGGTTGATCACCACTAATGTGGTGTGATTACAATGATTCAAAGACCCTATAATATATATTGTGCAGTGATAGAATTGAGAATTACCGGCTGGGTGTGGTGGCTCACGCCTGTAATGCTAGCACTCTGGGAGGCCGAGGCAGGAGGATCGTTTGAGCTCAGGAGTTCGAGTCCAGCCTGAGCAAGAGCGAGACCCTGTCTCTACTAAAAATAGAAAGAAATTAGCTGGACAACTAAAAATATATAGAAAAAATTAGCCAGGTATGGTGGTGCATACCTGTAGTTCCAGCTACTCAGGAGGCAGAAGGATTGCTTCAACCTAGGAGTTTGAGTTTGCTGTGAGCTAGGCTGACACCACGGCACTCTAGCCCAGGCAACAGAGTGAGACCCTGTCTCAAAAAAAAAAAAAAAAAAAAGAGAAAGAAAGAAAGAATTCAGAATTATCAAATCTAGCATGAGCAGATTTGGTAGGGGCATGCTATTGCTGTAGTATTTATTTAAAGACACTTATTTATTTTATGGCTAAAAAAAAACTCCTAGAAAAATATGTACTAATCTACAGTTATAGCTAAGAATTTCAACATTTAGTAATTAGTAGAACAAGTAGAAAATCAGTAAAGCTATAGAAGGCACAAGCAACACTATCAACCAATTTATTTTACTAACCTAAATAACAATTATGGAGGGCTCTACCCAACAACAACAGCAAAATACATACCTTTAAGAGCACACAGAACATTCACAAAGATAAACTAGATTTTTGAACCACAAAACAGTCTCTAAAATTTGTAAGTAGTTGTTATACTTGTAGCAGCGGTAGACTTATACAAGTAATGAGAATTACTGAAGCCAAAATTCAAACTCAGATTTGTGTGACTCCAAATCCTTTTTTTTTTCTACTAAAAAACAAAAATGTGTGTGTATGTATGTGTGTGAGTGTGTGTGTGTCTGTGTGTGTGTGTCTGTGTGTGTCGGGGGAGGAGGATCCAATAGTAGTTGGATTTCTGGTAGGAATTGTTTCTGTTGAGAATAACAAACTCAGTCACAAAAATTGCTATGGTTTCTAAGTCTATATCTTGTTAAGAGCTCATATTTTGTCAGAGATATAGACTCAAAAATACATATACTTGCGTATATGTATGTGTGTGTGTGTACATATATGTGTGTGTGTGTGTAGTACGTAAGACAACTATAGATTACCATGGAAGATTTCTCTTTCACGGAAGCATTCAATTTTTAGAGTTAGTGATAAGAAAGAGTGAGGGACATTTTCACAGAAAAATTAACATTGGAGTAGGGTTTTGAGATGAATTAATCAAAAGGACAAGAAGAAAGAAATTAGAAAGTTTATCACATGTAATAAGGAAGAGCTAAAAATAAGTCTGGGAACAGCTAAATATTTTAGGTGCAAAAAGAATGGGGAAATGTATAGCTGTATAGATATTTGGGGGCTGACTTGTAATGGACCTTAATTTCTGTATAGAGAAGGTAAGATTTTATCATGGAAGATATGAGAGCCAACAGAATTGTGTTTTACATATTCGTTATTTAATATAAGATCCATGTTGTTGGGACAGGGAAGGAATGACAGCAAGGGGATAGTTGAGACAAGGCAGGAGGGTGTTGTGGTCTGCAGACCAGCAACCTCAGCACCACTTAGGAGCTTCTGAAAAAGGCAGAATGTCAGGCTACTACACCAAAACTTTAGTATGTGTGTGGATCACCTGGGAATTTTGTTAAATTCAGACACCAGTTCAGCAGTTTGGGGGTGGGAACCAAGATTCAGCATTCTCACCTAAGCGTTCTCACGTAAGAACGAAGGTTAGGCGGCTCATCTATATAGCCTGACCTTTGTTAAGAAGGACAAGGCAGTGGGGAGAGAGGGGGAGAGCAGGCACCATGAAACACCAAGGGATATTTATAAAACAGAATTTTCAAGAATTAGAGTAATCAAATATTTGAGGTATGCAGGCATAGAAAGTTCTTGGTAATATTTCTATTCATATTTTGAACAAGATGAGACTATTACATAAATGGAAAGTATGTTAATAAATATTTTTTTTGATACACAAGTAATATATGCTTGTTAGTGAAAGTCTGCACCAACACAGAAATGTAGAAAGAAGCAAAACCAAGTATACATATTTTCATATCCCCAAAAGAGCCATTATTAATGGTTTGGTCATTCTAGTTACTTTTCCTCCATGTTGTAGAAACTTATAAACTATAAAAAGTAACTTGAATTTAAGCTGAATAATAATCAAATACAACTTAGACTTTGTAAGCTACAGGAATAAAGCAAATGTTTATACTGTATTATGACTGCCAAATATCAAAATATGTTTCATTTTGTTTTCCTAAAATGTCTCTCTTGTGGCTGAAGGAGTCTGTTATCCTGTGCTACAATCATATAAGTAATGTGGTGCTTCAAATGTTTGTCTGGAGGTGTTGGGGAAGGAAGAATCCTGTATCATTCTCACTGGGCTTCCACAGAAAACATCATGGTGCAGTCACTTCAAAGTTAATAAGAGCACTGCTGATGTGTTTAGGGACACAGGCTCAAGAGCACAGTTTGGTGAGATTTCTGAGACAGACATGCCTGTGGATTGAGCACAGCTTGAGGAACAACACATAACGAACTAACTTTTCAATCACAGTGTTGTAAAACAAACAAACTTACATGGCTGCGTGTTCACTTTGTGTGACTTAGAAAATCAACTACTTTCTTATTTCTGAAAAACAGCTTTTTCTTTCTTTCTTTCTTTCTTTCTTTCTTTCTTTCTTTCTTTCTTTCTTTCTTTCGTTTTTTCTTTCTTTTTTTCTTTTTTTTTTTTTTAATAATCAGCAATATTTGAGGGTGGTTGAGGGTGAGAGAGAACACAGAGATAGAACTGGTTAAGCGCTTGACAATATCCACCTCTTTATGTAATGGAAATTGAGCTTTACTTGTTTTGTTTTTTTTCCACCTTAATCATGATTCAAGTTATCCATAATCTCCAGTGAATAAAAACAAAAATGAAAGACAATGGAGAAATTCCACATACATAATATTTCAACTTCTCTCCCAATCCTTTCCCTGCTAAGCAGTTTTTACACTGAAGTAGAGAAGAGGTATGTACATTTCCACCAACTAGATGCATGTCTGTTCCCTCAATTCCTTTGGGTCTTCCCAGGAAGCGTATCTCTGATCATATCTTAAAACTACAAATGCCCCAATCCTCACAATCTAGCCCCCTTCCCTACTTTATTTTTTCTGTAGTACTCATCCTCTTCTATACTATCTATACATGTTTTAATTTGCCTTTCTTAAGTCTTTCTCTCAACTAGAATGTGAGTTCCAAGAGGGCAAGGATTTTTATCTGTTTTTAAGTGTTCCCTATCATCACCGAAGATGAAATTTTAATATCTGTTTTTCTCCTTTTTCTTTCTTTTTACTTTCAGAACTGAGAAGAGGAATGTCTACTCTGCCAACCTCTACCTGGAGGTACGTATATTCCAGTTAATAGTTTCATCAGTATCTATTTAATCTTTTGTCATTCCTATTCTGCTATCTTTGTATTTTCCCCAACTTTTCTAGATGGTATTTTTAAAAACTGTAACAATTGTTTTGTGATGTTTCGGGTTTTAGGATTATTTATACATTTTCCTGGGTCCTGTTGACCCCTCACTCCACACCACTTTATATTTTATTAATTTGTGGGTTTTTATCTTCATTATTCTTCCCCATAATTGCATTGCTGTTGGATTAGGTTTTATTTCTATTTTTTTTTCTTTTAAAATTGAATATTTACTTTATCTCTAACCCATTTTTTGAAAAAGTTAAAATAGTAAATGCTAATAATTATCCAAGAGAAAGAATCTATGTTCTACTCACTTGGGTGTACAGTGTTATTATTATTCCCTTTTCAAAGCATCTCATTCTGGTTTAATATTTTCTTAAGAAAATAATGATAAAGCAGCATTAATCCTCACTAAATTCTAGAGAACTAAATATTTTTGACTTAAATATTATTATGTGATAGGTTGCTCATGTTTTAGTTTTTGCCTTGTGCTCAGACAATACAAACTATTAAGCAATTTTGAAATTACTAACTTGAATTTTTGGTAGGAAAATAGTGGGAGGGTATTTTTAATATAGCATTATAGAAAAAAATGACCATACATTTTCCCTTTGATCAGCTGACCTTCAATGGAACATAATCTGCCTACAGTTTTAGAGGCAGCAATGCACTATTTACTATCTTATGTTTCTCCCCCAGTATATCATATTTCATAAGATGGACATCTCAAACAAAATGAACCAATTCAGGTACAGAAGAAAATCAATAAAAGTTTTATCCCTAGTCATTTAAAATTGGGACATGAAATAACTATGCCAGTGAGCAACAGCTTCTTGGAATGAAAGGTAAAACAGCATAAGGTCAATTTGAGACTATCCCTATTGGGGATTGCAGAATAATAAACCATCCAAAAACATAGTATCTTCAAATAATATCTATGTTTTAGTGCTTGATTCTTTAGGGTCAGCAAATTAGGTGCTTTTTGGCTTGGCTTGATTCCCTCATGGAACTTTGAGCAGCTGTGAGCCAGACAGGCAGCTCTGTTCTTGGGGCATGGCTGTCTGCCAGCTGGATCACCTTGGTGTCATCCTTTTGTCTTATTTCTCTGTGTCTCTTATATCCTTCCAGCAGCCTAGCCTGGCATGAGAACATGCCAGGCTGAAGTGTAAGTGCAAGGGAGCTTAAAGGTACAAGAAAGCACACTAAGCAGTCAAAGCCTTTTTTTGTTGTTGGAGGCCTAGACTCAGAACTTGTACATAGTCACTTCTGCCATGTTCTATTAGCCAAAAGACATTGAAAGGCCATCTCAGAGTCAGTGTAGATGGGGAATACAAAATTACGGGGCAATGGGTATAGAATACAGGGAGGCCATTAATTCGTGTCATGATAACAATCAGCTATCACAGTCTTCCCTCTAGAACCCATCGATGTCTTCTTATATATAAAAAATGATCTTGGGATTTATCCTTAATGATGTTTCAGTAACTTGGAAAGTTCATGGCTATTATATCTTGAAATTTGTGTATGCTCCATTTTCACCCTCTCTTTCCTTCTGGGGATTCAATTACATATATGCTAGAACATTTGATCTCCTACGCATCTTAGACTCTGTTCTATTTTTTTCATAATTTTTTCTCTAAGTTTCTATCTCATACTTTCTATTGCTCAGCATTTAAATTCCCAAATTCTTTTCTATGCTTAGTCCAATCTGTTGTTAAGCACATATAATGAATTTATTATTTCAGATATTATAATTTTCATTTGTAACATTTCCATTTCATTCTTTTTTCCATGTCTCTGCTAAAAGTCCCATATATTTATACATATTGTCCACATTTTCAACTAGCTTATTTAGCATTTTTACCACAGATATTTTAAAGTGCCTGATAATTCTAATATTTGAGCTATCTCTACTTCTACTTCTATTAATTATTTCCTCTCTTGACTATGGCATTCTCTCTCTCTCTCTCTCTCTCTCTCTCTCTGTTTTCCTCTCTCCCTTTCCTTTTTGTGTGTTTCATAAATTTATTATATACTGATTATTTGTGCAAAAGAACAGTATAGACAGAAGTAAATTGTATTTGCATTTCGAAAAAGGAATACAGCCTTTTGTAGTAAGCCCCTATAATTAGGGGTTCATTCAATCTCATCTGTATTGATCTAGGCCTGGACTTTGTGGCATCCATAGTTTGAGTGGCTTTAGTTTATGTTAGTTCATTACTGGGGTCACATGTTTAGAGATTGAGCTTGGGTCTTTGTATCCTGTGAGGCTTAGATCTGAGAACTTGTGAGATTCTAGAGATATCATTGTGCTTTATAGCTGAGGGGTCAGCTTTTGAAATTGTGGAATAGCTCTCTCTGCCTTCTACCAAGACAAAGGCTTTTCAGTTTCTGGAGAATTTTCTTTAGTCATGAAATCTGCTTCAGACTTTCAAAAACCATTTTAAAAAAGGAGTGCAATGCGCACTACCCGAAGGATGGACATATTTGAAACACGGACTTCGGTGGGAGGGGATCCAAGGGCAACACACGTAACCTAAACATCTGTACACCCATAATTTGCTGAAATAAAAAAAAAATAAAAATTAAAAAAATTAAAAAAATAAAAAATAAATAAAAAAAAAATTTCCTCCTCATATGCTGCTCCTGCCTTGTTTCTAGCCCTTGACAGGTGAATTTCAGTGTGCCTTGTATTTATTACCTCAGGTATCCTGCTCTGTCTACCTCTTCAGAAAATGGTTTCTAAGCAGTTGCAGGAGGCCTCATAAACCTGGAGATATCTTTCTCAAATCTCCTATTCTGCATCCCAGCCTTTGTCACACTGTCCCAGTATAATTGGTAAGACTCATAGAAGAATTGGGCAATGTGCGCAGATTTGTTTTATGTCTGGGGTTCCTTAGAATTCTAATTTGTCATGTAAGCCAAGATAAATCTCTTAAAACTATTTAAACACTTTTAACACTTCAGCTTGTTTCTTTTTACTCAAATTAATGGCAAATTCCTCATTCTCTGATCATCCTGCTGCACATACATCCAGATTCTCTTTCTTATAAAAGACTTATCAACACATGAGTGCATTAATAAAATGTGGTATATATATACCACGGAGTACTATTCAGCCATAAAAAAGGTGGTGAACCTAATACCTCTTGTACTATCCTGGATGGAGCTGGAGCCCATTATTCTAAGTGAAGTATCAAAAGAATGTAAAAACAAGCACCACATGTACTCACCATTAAACTGATACTAATCTATCAACACTTAAGTGCACATATGGGAAGTAACATTCAACAGGCAGGTTGTTAGTTGTCAGGCAGGTGGGAGTGTAGAGGAGGGAATGGGTAAATTCACACCTAACGGGTGCGGTGCGTGCTGTGTGGCCAATAGGCATGCTTATAGCTCTGACTCGGGCAGTGCAAAGACAATTTATATAACCAAAGCATTTGTACCCCCATAATATTCTGAAATAAAAATAAATAAATAAATAAATAAATAAAAGACTCATCACTTTTGAGCATTGAGATCATGGTTTATTTGCATCTAGAACTTTCTGGTGGGCTCAGGAAAACTATGGTTTCATAGTTTATTTGGTTTATCTTAGTTGTTAAGAAAAATAACATTTTCTTGTGACTTTCTACATCCTAATAAGATTATAATTCTTGCATTTTATTTACTTATTTATTTATTTATATTTGAAAAATTAAGGGGATATATATGCAATTTTGTGACATGCATAGACTGCATAGTAGTCAAGTCAGAGTTTTTAGGGTATCTATCACCGGAATAATGTACATTGGACTCATTAGTTAATTTCTTATCATCTACTCCCCACACACCCTCACCCTTCCAAGTCTCCATTGTCTATCATTCCACTCTCTATGTCCCTGTCTACTCACCCATTTATGAGTGAGAACATGTGTTATTTGACTTTCTGTGCCTGGCTTACTTTACTTAAGACAATGACCTCCAGTTCCATCCAAGTTGCTGAAAAAGAGATGATTTCATTATTTTTGATGGCTGAATAGTATTGCATTATAAATACATACCACATTTTATTTATTCATTCATCCATTGATATTGAGATATTTTAAAGTTCTTGAATGATAATTCTAATATTTGAGCCACCTCTAAGGTCAATTTCACATATTCGCTATTGTGAATAGTGCTACAATAAACTTATGAGTACAGATCTCTTTATAGTATATTGATTTCTTTTTCTTTGGGTGGATACCCAGGAGTGAGATTGCTGAATGGAAAGGTAGTCCTAGTTTTAGTTCTTTTTGAAATCTCCATAGTTCTCTATAAAGGCTGTACTAATTTACCTTCACCAGCAGTTTATAAGTTCCCATTTCTCACCATCGTCACCAACATCTGTTACTTTCTGACTTTTTAATAATAATCATTCTAACTAGGTAACATGGTATCTCACTGTGGTTTTAATTTGCATTTTCCTGATTATTAGTGATGTCGAACATTTTTTCATATACTTTTTGGCCATTTGTATGTTTTCTTTTGTAAAATGTCTATGCAGTTTGCCCACTTTTTAATGGGATTATTTGTTTTTATTGTTGTTGTTGTTGCTGATGAGTTGTTTGGTTTTCTTATATATTTGGGACATTTGTCCCCTACTCGATAGTTTGCAAATATTTTCTCCCATTCTACATGTTGTCTCTTTGTTGATTATTTCTTTTGCTATACAAAAGCTTTTGTGTTGAATTAAGTCCAATTTCTCTATTTTTGTTTTTGTTGCCTGTGTTGATGAGGTCTTAGTTATATATTTCCAAATATTATTCCAAATTAGTATTATTGATTTAGCTATTATAATAATACAGAGTGTAAATAAATAGGGTAAAAATAATCAGATGTGCCCCCTTGCCCAAAGGAATATAAAATTAAATGTTAGACCCTAAAATTGAAGACATTTTCTTTATATTGTGAAGTAGTTTATTTGTTGAAAGCAAATATATTTTATTATCTTGCCTCTTGTTACTTTTATAAATCTTGAATTTACAGTAATATTCTGGGGTTTATCCTCCTCTATGATGGTAGGGACACAGGAGAAACAACAGTGTGTTAAAACACAACTGAAAGAGAATCCTTCCATTCTCATATACATAATTATCTTAGAGAATCAACTGAGACTTACAGGTACTCATAAATATGTGATTCATTATAATTCAAAAAAATAAAATTATTCACATTCTAAAAACTTGGAATTAATCAAAGCAAAGTGTAAAATAAAGCAAACCAACAACCAACAAAAATAACAAATGCTATCCATTGAATTTGCAATTTATAGATAACTTGGATTTACCAGTGCTATATTCATATCTAGGTAGGCACACATCTCTGCTTCATCTTTCTGGGAAAAATAACAGGCTCTTACATTTTAGAAAAGTTGTTATGATATACAGGCAATTGAATGATTAATGCGAAATCAATACCCGTACCACCAAGAGTCTACCTGATTTATCTTACAGTCAACATGGGAAAATCATTTTAACGTTATGACTCAGCAGCCGTCAAGATGTAAACTTCTCAGAAAATGATTTCAAGGCAGGAATTGACTTGCTTACTCTGCAGAAACAGGTGAGAGAGAAAGCGTCGGTAGAAATTTGCCCAAAGATGTGCCTCAAACATACCAAGTTTGCTTTCTCATTCTCTCTCTCTTTCTCTCTCCAATAATTTTCTTCAATCATTGTTGCAGAACACAAATAATACAGTCAACAATAAATTGGACAGAGTACTAGTGCCCCCGAGAAATTATGTAAGTATGAAATAGCTAAGTGAAATCATTTTACCAAAACTTGCTTGGAATGGCCGTAAGCTGCCAAGTTAGGTAGGGAGAGTATTAGAGCCATTTGACATTTACACCTACATAGTTCTCTGTCTTACAGAGAATCCCTCAAGACTCTGACTATTGAAGCTTCCTCCCCAGAAACCACCCTTATGCACCACAAAATCCTCATCTCATAAACAACAAGACTTTTTGAAGTGTGTCAACAAATTAATTTAGATAAAAGCTGAGAAAATTCTAATGTTGCCAATCTAAAGTCACCAGGCTGAGGCAAATTGCCCAGAGTTCTGGAATACTAAATATGGCCTGTATTCAAAAATTTTTCAGAAGTCTGATATCATAAAATTTGACCCTATTACAATATAGGTAGGTCTTTTGCATCGTGTTTGATATAATCATTTGCACACCACCCCCACATACATATACATACACTCTCTCTCTCTTCACTAAAATCTCTGCAGGGACAGTCCCTTTTCATCCTTCAGATTGAGTGTAAAGGCCACTTCCTCCTCTGAGAAGGATTCCGTAAGTACCTTACGTAGATTTTTGTGCTGCTTATTCTCTATCTTAGCATCCTGTCTGTTTCCTTTGTGGTCCTTGTCTGAATGTGTTACTTTAAAAAAAATGTTTCTTTGTGACATTCTCTGCCACAACTATAAGGGTATGAAAGCAGAACCATGCCTCATGTTTTGGAATGCTACGTATTTAGTACATATTTAGTATCTGGGACATTGTAAGGTACAGAGGAGATAATCAATATTTGTTGAACAAATAAATGCATAAAAATACATCCTATGTGGAGCCTCCTTTGACCCTTTCTTATAGAAGTGCCCTCTCTCTTCTCTAAATCTCTCATCTGGGTAGTAATAAAATCAGTGGACTCAAGTTGCAAGTAAAAGGCACCCAATATATATTAAACCTAGAAGAAATATTATTAACTCATACAATACACATCCAAAAACTGATCTCCAGAAATGACAGAAACCAGGCTTTAGAAATAGTATCAAGATCCCAGAATTACTACTTTTCTCTTCATCTTTCAGTTCTGCTTCCTATGAAGGCAGCTTTATTTTGGGGAAAATTCTCTATATGTAGCAAATGTAGTTTCTGGAAAATCCAGGCTTACATTCAATCATCATAGCAACAATAGAAAAAACTATCCTTGGCCAGCAAACATATAAAAAAATGCTCAACATCTCTAATCATTAGAGAAATGCAAATCAAAACCACAATGAGATATCACCTAACCCCGGTGAGAATGGCCTCTATCAAAAAGTCACAAAACGACAAATGCTGGCGAGGATGTGGAGAGACAGGAACACTCTTACACTGCTGGTGGGACTGCAAATTAGTGCAACCTCTGTGGAAAAGAATTTGGAGATACCTCAGAGAGCTAAAAATAGAAATACCATTCGATCCAGCAATAGCACTATTAAGCATCTATCCAAAAGAGCAAAAGATATTCTATAATAAAGACATCTGCACCCGAATGTTTATGGCAGCACAATTCACTATTGCAAGGATGTGGAAACAACCCAAGTGCCCGTCAATTCGTGAGTGGACTATCAAAATTTGGTATATGTTTACAATGGAATATTACTCAATTATAAGAAATGGCAGTGATCTAG
>CAUYRB010015048.1:0-150375 GCA_963574695.1 Propithecus perrieri
TATTTTTAGTTGGCCGATTAATTTCTTTCTAATTTTAGTAGAGGCGGGGTCTCGCTCTTGCTCAGGCTGGTTTCGAACTCCTGAGCTCAAACAATCTGCCCGCCTCGGCCTCCCAGAGAGCTAGGATTACAGGCGTGAGCCGCCATGCCCGGCCTAATAACTGGGAGATTTTTTTTTTGTTTAATGTTGATTTTAAGCTATTGTCTCTTTTTCGATTCACACACTGTAAGTGCAGCAAATGCCTCAATTGTGGGTTTTTTTTTTTTTCATTTTTACTGAAATCCAGCAGCTCAAATTCCTGTGAATATTTTTAATCCTTTGCTTTAAAAGCTTATGTTTTTGAAGTCCTATGCTGGCCATTCCTTGAGAGTGGCTCTCCACCAGGTGAGGCTGCTCAAACATGACAGGCTAAAGGGAAGCCACAGCGCTCTCTGCAAGTGGCAGAGAGTTTTAAGTTTGGGGGAAAGAGTGAATCTTTCCCAAGGGAGAAGAAGCAAAGAGCAGAAAACAGCTCTTCTTTATGCACTGACTTCCATCAAAACTGTTTAGCAAACTCATCTTACTCCCAGACCCAGGCTGAGAATATATACATAGTACGTGAAGGGGGAAAGAAGGAATAAAAGCCCGTATGCTGTAACTTCATCCTTCACAATTTTGGAGCACAACAGAGCAACTTTAAAAGCTTCCTCCTAGGTAGTGACTGATGGGCACACAAATATCCTCACAAGGATATTAGTCACCCAACTAACTGTACACACAGACATAAACCATGCATCTCCTTCTGAGCCAGACTGAGAGACATTTAATTCATTATATTAAATCTGTCTCATGCCTTATCAATTATTTACAACTAAAGCTCATTAAATCACATATTAAAAGGGGCATAGAGTTAAAAATATTGTCCTGCATACATATAGGATAGCTTTTGCCTGTTGAGTTACATTCTAGAAAGCAAATGTTTCATTTATTTCCAGATATAGTCAGAAACTTTAACTTAATTGCCCTGTATCTGAAAGTAACAAGTCAGAGCAAATATGCACCAAGAGTAATGTTAATAATATGGAAAAAGAAACACCTTTCTCTCCTTGCCCCAACCTCTCCCCTCCTTCTCCTCTCTCTTTCTCTCTCATATACACACAAAACATAAAACACACATAAACACTCTGCATTCCTTACCTTGCTTTATTTTTTTCCACCATCACCTAAAGCATCTTATCTCTGATACACAAGTATGTGTATACATTTATAAACAAACATGTTTATATTTTATTGTTATATATCCCCCACTGGAATGTAAACTTCTTGAGAAAAGAGATTTCGTATCTTTTTTTGTATACTACTATAGCCCCGGCACCCAGAACGTAATAGTCGTTCCACAAATTGAAGGAATGAAACTACTTGTGATGCAGCAAACCTGTTTCAAACATACAAATAATGCTTTTCAAACAATGTTTCCCTGATATTCATTTCCAAATCACAAATCTCAAATAATATTCCCCTAATTTATCTATTTGAAAATGTATTAATGTAAAAGCATGGCATACTTAATTCATATAGTACATATTTAATGCATAAATATAATAAGTGTGCATGCACATAAAGTAAATGCCTTTGTCGCTACTGTATTATGTTCACACAAAATTATGGATGGAATAATGAATGAGATGCAATTCAGACACAAAAATCTAGAAGAAAAGATATTCTCCACATAAAATAGTTCAGGCTTGAAATACAATTTGGTAATCAAATTTCAAGCTTCCAGAATGAAAGTCTATTTTTAAAGCAATAATTAATACATTATGTTGCATCTGACAAATCCCTTGCCAACTACTAGAACCTGTTTCTCCTTAACTTATTCTATCTCGCTATTTTAAAAGTCTAAGAACTAAAAACTTATGACACACAGTTAATACTAATACTCAAGGGATCTACTCCTTGTACCTGACTACTCACAACTACCATAGATTATATTTTTGTTATTTTTACTGTTGTTTAGACAAATTGCATACCAATCATTTTAGAGATGTATATCTCCCTGGAAAAATCTCAAGCAACTTAAAACAATAGTGATGCTATATTTCACAAATATGTCAGAATTCAATACATGAAAGTAATATGGGCAGGAAGTATTGGAAAATATGTATATTTAGTTTAACTTTGATAGGTCTAATTTTCCAGTTCAGTTCTACTTAATAGCTCTATATGCTCCTGATTCTAAGAGTTTTATCAACATTCGTTTTGAGAATCAATAGTTAACCACATATACAAACATGCCTAACTGTGAAAACGAAGTTAAAGATAACTCTGTCGCTAATCCAGAATTACAGAACCCATCATTGAACTGCATTTGCAATAGCTACAATTATAGTTATGTACATTCACTAACTGCAAATGGAACCAGGCATGGGCAGATGGACAAATCTATTTAGGAACACAGCATTTATGGCCAAAATATTCCTAAATTACCCAAAAATAAATGTCTCTTCTGGTCATCTTCTTAATCATTTCCACTACTTCTTATAACAAAACAGATTTGACTTTAGTTATTGAACTTTAATAACAAGATATAATTAATTAGACTATAATCAGATCATAATTACAGCAAAGAACTATGAAATAAAAGAAAAATTTACATATTTCTCTGGAACTTCTCTAGCTTTCAAATCACTGTCTGCAAATCAAATTATCTTTTACTTATTTTTTAATGAATCAAAATAGGTATATTTTAGGTCTTCATTATTCATTTCTACTCCAATACAGATTGATATCAAATAAAGAAATTTTGCCTCTGGGCTGAGCTGTCCTTGCATACCCTAGTTCCCCAAGGCACCAGCAATGACTTAGGGAGAGAACAGAGGGAGGTTAAAAGAATTTCTACACGATGATATTAACAAGATTTGAAATAATAAAGTGTTCTATGAACTTCAAAATGAAGAAATGATTTTTATCATTATATGCAAATAATTGCTCAATCCCACTATAATCAAAACAAATATAACTCTTCTTTCTTAAGCAACATCCCCCATTCTCTAGGCAACCTATTTTTGACTCATTTTCTCCCTCAGGTAATGATCTGACATCCATTTTAATTTAATTTCAACCATGTAAACTGGCTATAAAAAGGGACACTAACAGATGTGTTCTTACTGCCATCACTACCTAGAAAGAGTCCTGATATGTTAACATTAAATCAAGAATAGTACTTGGAAAGGAGGGGCAGGCTTCAACATGCACGCAGTAAGAAAGTCAGTCTGGAACAATACTAAGATACCTTTGAAATTTCCCCTAGTTTTCTATGCAATAATTACCATCTATCTAAAGGATCTTCTTTGATCTAGTTTGGGCTCTCTCCTACAAAGTTTATGCTCTACCATGCTGTCATGTACATGCCCAGGGCCCCTCAAACTTTGCCATCATATCTGGCTAAATATTGCCTCTTCAGTCTAAATATTAAGGATAATAATAATGTCAACAACAATAAATTTATTGATCTCTTAATATGTGTCAGGTATTTTACATGCAGTTTCTTATTTAGTGTCTATAACAGCCCTGTGAAGTAGGAGATAATATTTAAGCTGCATTTTACAGAGGAGAAAACCAATGTTTAAAGAAATTATGTCACCAGCACGAGTTACACAACTCGTAAGTAGCAGAGCAGAGCCCCAAACCCAGGTCTGTCTAGTTCTAGAGTCCCTTAATCACAAATCCCTACAATGTTTGTAGATAGAGCAAAGAGAGCTCTAGAATCACTTGGCCTAAGTCTTCATTTAACAATTCAGGGACTGAAGACCCCAAAGACTCTGGCACGGCCTCTTACAACCCCTAACTCCATGAGTATATCACAGCATTTAACACATCCACACCCCAGTCCTTTGGCTGCCATCACTAACTTCCCTGGTTCTGCACTGAACTAACATTCTGACTCTTGCTGACGCTTCTTCCTCTGCCCACATCCTATATATCCGTGTTCTATCAGAATCTATCCTCAGCTGTCTGGTTAGTCTATTCCAGGGCTTCACAGACTTTTAAAAGCGATGCCCAGATTGGTAAACGCATCCCTCTAATCACAGCTCCTCTCTCTCCATCTGAGTGAACATGACGGAAACCCATTCCTTCAAATATCCCCCATGCACTTGTCATTTATATCCAACTCAAGATTTTTTCTAAGTTAAATACTCAGAAATCCCAATTTCCTACTTGCCCCATAGACCCTCTGTACTCATCTGTACCCAGAGTTTAGCTCCATCTTTCATACCAAATATGCACCATCTCCTGCAACCCTTAGCACCATCTACCTCCCCACCGAGTCAGAAGCACCAGTCTGCCCTGGATTTGATGCACTCTCTCACATCTCACAACTAGTTCGTGCCCAAACTCTCAGATTTTACCTAAAATACCTCTGGTTCAGGTACTCCTGTCCATTCTGACGGCACTCTCTGGGTTGAGGTTCTCATCTTCTGTCATATGAATTACTACAATTGGTTTCCCTGACTCAGACCCTCCCCACCTCTAATCTAAACCCCTCTTGCCTATCAGAGTTATTCTTTTGAAAGAGATCTGCACATTCCACTCGCCTCCCCCCATCCCTTCCTAACCACCTCAGGGGAAAAGCCGGCCCAAGGCAATGGCAGTGAGGACCCTTCCAAAGCTGACCAAACCACCCTCTTGCCTCCATTTTCCTCCTGGTCACCCTGGAATGATGGCTATTCTCAGAATATACTGTCGTCCCTCCGGCTCTTATGTTTATCCTTCTGTTTCAAATGAATTCCTTGAACCAACTGCCTTTTAAAATCCCCCTTATCTTTTACATAAGCCCTGCTAACACCATCAACATCTTCTTCCTAACCTACCCAAAGCAGCATTTTCAGCTTAGGGCATGTTTCCAGGGCCTGCGTGTCACTCTTCACCACAAACCAGGTCTGCCTGGTAACAGAAAGACCCAGTACCCAGGTCTCAGGGGAGTCTGCCCTAGGTGATAAAGCTAGTTAAATGATTATTAATTTTCTGAACGTTCCTGTATCTTTTTATTAAATTACAATAATAAATATGTATCAAATAACATTAACCTAAATGTCCTTGTTATTATTATGAGAAATGCCCACCAAAAGATTTAAAGACACATAACAAACCATCTGGACAATGCCTTCTCTCACTGTACTCTCTTATTTATGTATTCGTCTTCTATGTTCATTGACTAATTCATGAGGCTAAATGATAACAACCAAATCATTCTAAATGTTCTTACGGTTTTGTGATATTTGTGTACTTTTCCTACTTTCTGAATAGTGGATTCAGACTATTTTAATCTTGTCCCAATGCCAAATAAAGTAACATGAGAGTTATATCACATAAAATATGAAGACAAGTGGTCAATTTTGTCATCTACGTTAATAAATGAGAGGTCATAGAAAAAGGTGCTGAAATTTTACACAATTTGAGAACTATGAAATTGAAACTGAATTTGAGATTAAACATTCTAGAAAGAAAATTAATTAAAACTAATGAACATTTAATGAAGTCCTAAGTCATTTACTTATGTGATATGTTTACTCCTCTCACTTCGTTTGTTTCATTCAATGCTTCTTAATGTGTTTTAATCATACAAAAATTTTGAGCTCTTCTATTGATAGGTAATAAAAATAGAACATGAGAAAAAACTTCTACAGAGGCTCACAAAAAGATCACTTCAGTGGACAGATAAACATCAGTGGCCCATCTTGTATTATGCTAAATGGCCTGAACAGATATATCCTTAACTTTCAAAAAAAATTAAATCAAGGGGAAAAAGTGCCAGTCTCAACAGGCTGGGCTCAGGTACCAACCTCCGCTGCTCTTCACCATGTTCTCCTGAAGGGACGGTGAGACATTCATCCATGTGTCCATGTAGCAACCTGAGGACATCCCCGCCAATCAGATACCCTGTAAGGATTAAAAAATCATGAACGTTTGGAATGTCATGGCCAGATGCTGGCAGTCAGGCAGACCACATGGTCCAATCTTCTGATTCCACAGACAGAGTAACAGAAGTCTAAGGAGGCTTACGCACCTCGCCATGGTCACAGAGATAGATGGTGCCTGCTGCCCCTCTGAGTCCCAGGCTCTTGGGTCCCACAGTTAGGGATATTCCCACTAAAATACACGACCTCAACCACATAAAATCCTCCACTGAACACACAAACATGTACAGGATCAGACTGGAACCTACATAAGTGAGAATAACCAGAACATACACAGATACTTGCCCTGAAAAGTCCTGCTGCATAGACATCGATGTGATCAAGCCAGAAGACACAACCCCAGACAATGAGAAATACTGACATTAGCCTAACTGAGCAGTACTCTCAGGCCAAAAAAAAAAAAAAAAAAAAATCAGAGAAAACCACCCCTACAAAGCTAGCACACAAAACATACACAAATAAGTGAAAACTGACATCAATACAACAGTAGGGAAAGATAAATCTTAACACAAGCTTCACTTTTAAATAGCAATTAGGAAACCAGATTCTCAAATGTCATGTACCTGCACTGCAGAACATTTTGACATGAAAAAAGCTCTAATTAATAATCAGCTCATTATCGCAATTCCAAAGATGATTGTCAACTTTGCATCAAGGACGAGCCCTCTAAGGGAAGTGGAGTTTTTACCTTGGGCTGCTTCACTTCCTGAGCTGATTGGGGCCACGCTCCAGAGGGTCTGCTGGAAAGCGGCGTCCACGTGCAAGCTGCCGTTGCCGTAAGACAAGTGCTGCAGCGAGAGGCAAAAGGAGGCGTCGCTTCAGGCTCTGGTAAGTCTTAACATGGAAATGTCCATAGAGGACATCTATTTCAACCCTCTCATTCAAAACTCAAAAAAAAAAAAAGTAAGAAAAAAATAAATAAAAGTTCCTAATTGACTTTAGGTATCTTTCAGCTTCATGCTAAGAGTTATTAACTTAAGTCAGTAATCAGAAATGCACAAATGATTATACTAAATAAATTTATTTATAAAAAGAGACTATTTTTGTTTTAAAGATTATAGAGGGATGAAATGGTACAGAAGGTAGGCACTTATCATTAAAATTATAACTAAGTTTCCTCTATATCACACTCTGAGAGTTTTTTGACAGTGAAGTAGGTGAAACTTCCTGGACCAATTTTATGCAGTCCTTTAGGAACCATTATCTGCAATTTGATATAATAGCTGTTAGATAGTGATGTTCCCTGGTAGTAATCTAAAACCAGGATAATAAATTTCTTCCAAAATTCATATATTAACTAATTTCAGATTTTCCTTCTTAAAAATAGAAATATAGTAAAATAATATCATGTCTAATATCTTTGAGGGTCAGAAGATTCAATTACCAAATGTTAACTATGAAAAACAAAATTATGAATACAGCCAAATACTTTGCTTATTTAACTAATCATTACTTGGCTGCCTCTAGAATTTCAAACATACATAGAACCACCACCTGTTTTCTTGGAGTCTTCTCAGTAAACATCACCAATATCTCTGCAATGTTTCTGCAACACTTTGCCAAGGCTGATGACAGCTTAAGATTTTAAAGACTTTAATCAGACCAGAAATTTTCCAGAAATCTGACCATTTTATTAGTAGTTAAATGAAGACCAGTCACAGCCTAAAATAGTCACCTTAGGTGTACTCTACAGGACTTTACACATCTTAAGGGTTTCTTTTACCTAAATACACTATTCTCAAGTCACCAGCAAGAACAGGTCTTTCATTCTTCTTCTCATAAAAATAAAACCAAAGAATCCTTTGACATTGTAACATATACATAGTTATCTTATCAGTAATTTTTCCAATCAATAAAATGTATCAGTTTACCAGTTGATATATCAGAGTCAGCAATAATTTGTTCTTACCCCTCTCCTCAATCTCAGCTGGCTGATTTTGTACAACTTCTTCTTTAACTTAGTCTGTCATTCTTATACGTAGTCCTAGCTGAGATTCCTTTATTGAGTCAATTTCTTCTCCAATATGTTAAAATTCTTTAATTGTTTACACATAAATCAAATTCCATCTGCTTCAACAAACAAGCAGATTGTATTTTCCTTCACAGCAATTATCATGCAATGTAATTTTTGGGTTTATTTTTCTTTCTCCCTCTTGTAAGCTATCTGACACAGGTTCACAACTGTATTCCTAGCATCTAGCAGTGTTATTCAAGCAATAAGAATGCGGAGAAGCCAACCAAGCCTTTAAAATCATGGGAGCATAAACGTAAAAAAAATATTCTAAGTTATTCCATAAATCATCCTATTTCAATGATTTCATGAAAAAAAAGAGTACACACATATATATTCAAATATTATATATGTCTCCAAACAAGTTTATACATACATTGGATCTGGGTTGTATATTAATAATGTTAATGTGTCAAGTATAAATATTTAAAATATACCAAAATTTTTGTAAGCCAGTTTAGGGAGAAATCTCATGATTGGAAGTGGGATGGGCCCTCCAGCCCTCAAAGAATTTCTGATAATGGGGATGGATGATGAAGAGAAGAGCATAACCAAGGGGCAGAGATGTGGGAACATAAAGCACGGCTGCGAGTTCTGTCTCTGGAGCTGGCAGCACACACTTAGAACCAATACGAGCGACAGGCCCACAGATGAAGGCTGGTGCCAGACCGCAGACCTTGTATTTTATGCAGTGAGGAGTTACTGTAGTGAAAAAATAATGAGGGGGTGGGAGGGTTGAAAAAGGCAATTTTCAAATCGTATCTAATCCTAACAAACATGATAAGTAAGACAGAACGCTAACAATATGAAAATTTGTCTGTGGAAGAAAGTTCTAAACATGTCCTTAAAATCATATTACAGTCATATGAAGTTATCTAAATAAGGCCCTCTCTTCTAAAGAAAATATTCTACTTTGAATGCTTCTATTTAATTTTTCTGCTTAAACAGCAAAGGAAAAATCTGAGTAATAGCAACATCAAGTCAGGCCCATGATATTAAACATTCAGAATGCAACAACAGTTTCAGTTACTGAAACTAAGATAGGCTGTCCTCATCTAGCAAAAATAGATGTTGGCAGAGGTTGAAAGCAAAGTAGGTCTAAGGCTGAAAGATGTAACCACAGTAGAATTTATGTAATAATATGGTTGCATCAACCCAACAGCAGCAGTAGAGGGGCTTCGGGCACCAATCTGCTCCCTGGTGTCACCTTGATCCTAATGTTGGTGATTTGCAAGCTCTACTAATAGGCACAGGAATCATCAAAGGATCTTGTCAAAAAATGTAAATTTGAAATCAGAAGGAGTATGTGTGTTTGGGGGGAAGGGGGGGATGTCAACCAAGACATTAAATGACAGAAACACAAAATCTCAGAAATAGAAGGGACATCATAGATTACCTCTCAGAAATCTTAACCTGGAGTCCACAGAAGAAACCTTTCATTTCCCTTGCAATCCTATGTATTTATTTTGTGCATTTAAAAATATTATTATGATGAGGTCAATAAGCTTTATCAGACTGCGCTAAGAATCGATGACACAAAAACTTTTAAGAATCTCTGATTTCAACCCTTATCTGATGCAATTGTTCACTCATTTATTTATCTCTTATTAAATTGTCAAGGACTGGGCCCTGGTGATCCAACATTCTGAATAAATTACCATCCAGGGACAGGAAACACAAGTAAACATGTCATATTACCCCTCAGGCTTTAGTTTTTTCTTCCGGAAAAAAAAAATGAGAGGCATAGAAATAGATGCTCTTTCCAAATGTAATATTATTCTATGATTCCATCACCTGAGCCATGGAGAGAGGGGAAAAAGAGCTCAAGTGAAATTAATGAAAACTGAATTGGTTGATATAATAAATCAGTCAACAATATTTATGATCACCTGTTTAAGTTACCATTATTTTCATGCAACTTGAAGCAATTCAGCAATTTATTATGCAATCGAAACACCTTTGTATTTCTTTTTATATATATATATATTTTAGGAAATTATCCCATCTTAGAGGGGGGTAGGAGAAAAATAGAGCAAATTTTTTGAACCCTGTGATAGCTTTCTTTTAAGCATTTCTCATCACTCTTTAGATGGAAGGGTTCTGCTTTTCCTAATTTATTTTCAATCAGTTATTTGTTTGGTGATGTTTCCATGGATCTTAAAATTTTCATGTTTCTTTAGGTGGCCTGATCAATAGTTGGAAATCAACGTTTCCAATGCAAACAGTTCAATCCATGGATTGAAAACATTTGTGCATGACAGAGTGATTTTACACCTAATACACATAAAAAATGCTTTTGTATGCTTTACTTTGTTTAGTTTGAAATGAATTCACAGTCAATAATACCTACTTGGCCATGTTTTCTCTATTTTAAATTGTGTATTTCTCTTAAGCTGCTTTGCTAAAGCCTTTCTTTAAAAGAAAACAAAATTTCCCATATGGGCAAAAGAATTTCTTCCCTTTTGGATATCCTGAAAAGAGGATTAAGATATCCCTTTATAACAGAATATAAAACAGCAAAAATGAGAAAAGGCATTGTTTGGGTGAGGAGTTTATAACCATTTTTAGAGATAAGATCCTTTATTCCTTGGAAATCATGCCCCAATGCCCAACACAAAGCAGACAAGGGGGGAGTGGGCCCCGGTGGTGCCTGGGGCTCCAGGTGCTGGCCACGGTGCTCTCGCCCATCCATAAGGCAGCTCCTCGGAGGACAGGGTGAAAGTTCGTCCTTTAATCAGTTTTAATCAATTTAGCATTACAGTAGTTGTAAGCTTTATTAGTATACCCAATGCACAATTAAACAGTTTAACCTTAGCTTACCCATCACTGTTAGTGAAGGAAAAATAGCTCACTGTAGATACCAATGACTGAGGAGCTGTAAAGTCAATGCCTGAAAATGTTTATTTTTTAGTGGTTAGTTTTACCTAATTTATTTTCAGACACATTTTTTAACTTATTTATTTTTAACCATACCAGTGTCTTCTCAGAACACAAACCTTGCTTTCAAATGATAGATTTTCTTTTTTTTTTG
The DNA here is from genome assembly GCA_963574695.1 of Propithecus perrieri. Taxonomy (NCBI): domain Eukaryota; kingdom Metazoa; phylum Chordata; class Mammalia; order Primates; family Indriidae; genus Propithecus; species Propithecus perrieri. The sequence goes on from CAUYRB010015048.1 coordinate 11,000, forward strand.
GAGACAGAGTCTTGCTCTGTTGCCCCGGGTAGAGTGCAGTGGTGTCATTATAGCTCACTACAAACCTCAAACTCCTGGGCTCAGGTGATCCTCCTGCTTCAGTCTCCAAAGTAGCTGGGACTACAGGCACACACCATCATGCCTGGCTAATTTTTTCTATTTTTGGTAGAGACAGAGTCTTGCTCTTGCTCAGTCTGGTCTTGAACTCCTGACCTCATGCAATCCTCCTGCCTCAGCTTCCCAGAGAGCTAGGATTACAGGCGTGAGCCACCACACCCAGCCCAAAAGATAGATCTTTATTTAAGATCATCTATAATGTTCCCCTCACTCTTTTTTCCCCACCTTTCTCTTCCTTTGGTTAAATACCTGCAGTTTCTTTAACTATTCTTCATAGGCACACATCTCCCAGGTGAATAATGACAGTAACTTACTAAGCAATTTTGATGCGCTGTTCTCAGAGCTAAGAGCTTTGCTGGATTTAAGCAGTTAATCCCCATAACACCCTTAAGGGTTAAGTTCTTTATTTTCCCCTGTACTGCAAATGAAGAAACTGAGGGTTTCCAAAGGTTACCTATTAGCCTAGGCTCATACTTGCCAGGCTGTGTACTAATGAATGAATATATGTACAACCCATCTTTAGTTATTCGGGGCTTAGTACATAGATTATTCCAGCTGCCTTTGTCTATTCCAAAGTCCTTTTACTACCTTACTTCTTGATCTTTCATTCTCTCTAGATTCTTTTTACCTAGTCCACTACAAAAGTCCTTGAATCCATGCCATAGTACTCTATATACCCACTACTAGTCAACCACGGTGGGAATGTTAAATAACAATTAACCATCCCTATAACCCATAAGAACTTCCTTCAACAGCTCCGACATAAACTGGGACATGTATTTACTGTCCTAGAGTACTCTCATATAGCCCCATATGTGTTTGGTTTGTTTTTTTCCACTAATGCTTGGAGGGCAGAAACCATGTGTCATGTATCCTTGGTCTTTCCTGTTATTTCTACTACATATTAAGTTCACAGATATGAACAATAAAAACAATGACTTCATTACAAAATGGAAGTGAAATTTTAACAACCTGGTTACATAGAGCTCTTTCGTAGCTCTATATAAAAGGTTATCAGGAAAGGGAACTTAAATAATTGGCTAAAATGTAGTTTGGAAATTATCTGTGAATTTTAATTAATCATGAGGTTTATTTCCTTCCATAGGAGGCTAACCTCATGATCATTATTACCATTGCTTTCATTTGTACAGCGCTTTTTAATTCAAAGTATATTCAAATTCGTTATCTCATGGCTTCCTCATGATAACCTTGGCACTACATATTATTATTAGCGTCAACTTCATTTTACAAAGGAGGAAGCCAGAGTTCAGAGAATTACATGACTTGCTCAGATAGGTTACTGTCGAGTTGATATAGAAGTCCTGGCCTCATGAGGTGAATTTTCTATTCCTTCAGTGCATAATGATGCCATCCTGTCAAAGAAACTCTGATACGTAGTGGAAAGTACAAGCTATACAATAACAATAACAACGAAATGTATAGTTATATCAAAATCAAAATAAGGTATGTGTAGAATTTATATTTTGAAAAGTGTGCACGAGTTAGTTCTACTGCTATTGGTTTCCAACTGCAATTCAACATGCACAACATCACCTTAACCCACACAACACACTGCACATAGCAAAGGCTTAATAAATGTATACACAAGGAGTGCAATGCACACTACCCGAAGGATGGACATATTTGAAACACGGATTTGGCGGGGGGAACCAAGGGCAACACACGTAACTTAAACATCTATACCCCCATAATATGCTGAAATAAAAGAAAAAAAAAAAACTAAAAGTTCTGAGAATAAAAAAAAAAAGATCATATTACGTAAAATCAAATCTTGTGTTAGGGATATTGTGCAATATTTACCTTCATTTTTGCTACTAATATGTTCATTTTCTTCTATGGCCTGAATATTTGTCTCTCCTCAAAATTCATATTTGAAACCTAATCAACAAGGTGATGGTATTAGGAGGTGGGATCTTTGGGAAGTAGTTAGATCATGAAGGTGGAGTCCTCCTGGATGGGATTAGTCCCTTTGTAAAAGAGGCCCAAGAGAGCTACTTTTCTTCTGAGGACACAGCTGGGAGCTACCATCTATAAATCAGGAAGTAGGGCCTTACTGGATACTGAATCTCCCAGTGCCTTTGGTCTTGAAATTCCCAGCCTCCAGAACTGCGCAAAATAATTTTCTGTTATTTAAAAGCTACCCAGTCTATGGTACTTTGTCATAGCAGCCTGAACATATTAAAATACTCCCCTACCCAATTTAGAAAGCTGTACTGCTCATACTTAAGAAAAACTTTAAAATGTGTATACATATACCCCTTGTATAATCACATATATAGTGTATTACACTTTTTCAAAACTAATAAGACAAGCTTAATTCTGGGAGAAGTCTGATTTCTTTAGACTTCAAATGTTTCAGCAAGATATGCTGAAAAAATGTATATGTTCTTTCAATGATCCTGAGAAACAGTCATAATTTCTTGCTTGTTTATGTTCAAATCTTTTCTAAAAACTATGAATTCAAAAAAAATCAAAATCTAAACCTGACAGGTTTAACCACACCCACTCCCTTAAAATAGGATGTTACTTTAACACCATTACCAAACAACCATCCTAATACATAATCACTCATTTTCACATGTCTCTGAACAAAATAGAATTTTCTCTACTTTTTAATCCTGAGTGACATGAAAGTGTGCTAGACAAGTGAATGAACTTGACCTGGGACTCAGTAGTGATGGTGCCTATTACCTTGGTATTTAGAGTCATCCATTGGTTAGTTGCTATGTCCTTTAATCAAGAAGTGCTGTATTCTTTGATATAACAGAGGTCATGAAGTCCTGACACCTGCATGGCAGGAGGGGAAAGTTAAAGAAACACGTTGGACTGATTATTTTGCTCTCATTCATAGGATACAGAATATTGCTGAAAAAATAACTCAGGGAATGCGTCCTGTGTATTCATGTAAGCTTACTTAGTGTTACCTGACAATATTAGCATAGCTTGTGGATTTTGGGGTCTTGGTGCTCAGTTCTTAGTCTCTACAAATCTCAAAGGTCATTGCTTAGAAATAGCTAACCTCTGTTGCTAGTTGAAGATTAAAATATGAAAAAAAGAAAAAAAAGAAGCACATGTGCATATAAGTACATATGATACAAAAAATGTGTGAATGGAAAGAAGAGCAGAGGAAGGAGGAGGAGAAAGGGCCAAAAGTATGCAAATATATGGCAGTTGCTCTGAATTCCCCAGTGTGAATTTAGTGCCTTTTTCCTACTCTTGCCTTAACCTTGTTTTGTTTTTTATTTTGTTCATCATTTATTCATTACTCGAGACAATATAAAAATCACACACAAGTATTTCTTTGTGTGCCCTTAGTGAAAGAATCATTACTGTGGAGAATAAAATGAGATATATTAAGTAAATTTATATAGTAGTTGATATGTCATTGTCTACTGTAACACTAATTTAATAAAAATATCCTTGAACAAGTAATGTTTTTTCTGTACCCACAGATGTTCTGAGTGTGTCACTTCTATGGATGTTTAGAAAATAATAAATAATATATACCAATAATGGAAAAGAATATGCTTGGCACTTTATATAATGATAGAAACTCAGTAATAATAATATAAAAATGGGAAGAGGTTTTGAAAAAAGAATGTTATTCACCTACTTAACCCATCCGTGTGTATATATAACATTTATACAGTGATAACATCTAAAGTGATGAAAAAAATCGTCAGCACCAAATATAATAAAAGCTTCTATGTTAATAACCAAATAGTGATGTAAATGGAGAGCCGGCATGTAGTCATGGGTGAAAGCCTGGAATCTAGAACTTGTTTGCCTAAATTTAAGTTTCAGCTGTGCTCCTTATTAGCTGTATGACCTCAGGTAGGTTACTCAGTCCTTCTGTGTGCCAGTTTCCTTATTAGCATCCTGGGGGAAATAACCATACCTACCTCATTAAGTGAAATAGCATTTTGAAAACAGGTAGAATAGGGACAGGAAGTGTAACTGCTTAAAGAGAGAGAGAGATTTAGGAGAACAGATTTGTTTATTATAGTCATAACAAATTGATAAAATGAAAATCCTCCTATTATTAATATTATCCTCTTTTGATATGGAGTGTAACTCCATGAGGCCCTGTCAGGAGCAGCAGTATCTTTGAGAAGTGTGGAGGGAGCTGCGTCTCCCCTCAGGAACAGCTTCTCACCCTGGCCACATTCTCTATTCACCTCCAAGTGTTCTTCATCATTATTGTTTCAGCCAGGACACAGATATTCAATCTAAGATTCTCTCCAGGGTTAATTACACAGCACTCAACTTGGAGATGCTCAGTAGAAACTAGGAGGATAGTAGACACTACTAGCATAAAATGTTTGATGTTTGTTATTTACTTAATATAATATTATCTGGGATGATTGAATACAAGCATGAGGGAATCTTAGAATTTTCACATTTTATACATTTTCCTAGTTTTTCCTTGGTACCAATTTCTTTTTCTGGTCTTTATGTAAAGAAAATAAACTATCATGGGTGTAGATATTATGTTATAAAGAGAGAGATTTTTGCTGTTGTCCCCCTGAAAAACCGTATTATTGGGTCACATTAATTTAATAGTGTGTGATAATAGTAAGTTACCATGAATAAATATACTGTATGATGTATCAACTTCTAATTTATATTTATAATTAGTAAAACAAACTATTTTCAAATTATTGGTGAAAGTCTCTCTATATCAATTGAATATGTCAAGTGTTAACATGTGTAAGTTTTTAACAGAATTAAAAATAGATAATTAGCTCTACAGTGGAAGCTTTCAGAATAACATAAAGGTCATTTTGGATAAGAAAGAAGTTTCTGAAAACTAAAGTGTCAGTTTTAGCTGGACAATTGCCTAGAACTTGCCTGAGCCCTAAGATTGGCTCAGATATGAGAAGACAGGATGATAAAAACTTACTCATCAGAGAACATATGGCAATGTGACCTTAATTTTTGTTTATAAAAAGAGGAAGAACAGGAGAAAACAGATAGGAGAAGCCAAGGGTGTGTGTTTCATTTTGTATTGTCAGAGGTGATGAGAACAATCTGCTGGTAATTTAATTTTTATTTCTTAATATGAATATGAGATGTGAGATATTAACAACACATTTGAAAGGCTTTCTGTTGGAGCCACAAGCATGTTTATTTTTTTCGATGTAGATATAATATAATGTAGAAATAATTTCTTTCCTCCATTAGTTCCAAAGTGAGCAAAACCAACTCTGTATTCTTGCAACTACCCTTATGAATAGAAAAAAAAGATAAAATAGTTATTGAAACAGTACAAAGTTTAAATTCTAGGAAATTGCAGCTTTTTTTTTTTTTTACCAGAATCGACAGTATTTTTTGATATGGTTAAAAGAAATAATTTTAAGACTAGAAAATAGATGTGCAATCATGTATGTGCTTTTCCTACATATTCTATGATGGGCAGTCTTATCATTAATTAAACCAGAATCTACTTTAACACATCTGTTTAGTGCTACTGGACACAAACATTAAAATTATTGGTACTGATTTTGCATCAATGTGCATTTTTATAAGTTGTTTATTCAAATTTATAAGTTGTTTATAAGGCTTTCATCCATACAGAGTTTACTGTGATCCCCAGAAAACCCTATTTCTTTTTTCTAATCTATTTTCCATGGATTGCTTCACCTGTTGTTTATCATACTTTTCAGTTCTTCAACCAAGATTACATAGCACTCTTTATTAAATACAGGGAGCAATACTTCATGGAATAATTTATGCAATTTTTCCTCACTCTACTCTTTGAACTTTTATGTCAATATCATAGAAATATAAATTTTTCCTCAAATTTCTCATTGCTATTTTACTTGCAAGGTTTTGCTTTTTAAATTTTCTCTTGTTTAGTATTTTCACTCTTTCCTAACTAAATAATGATATTAATGCCTAAGGACTTACTACATCTTATGTCCTTTCATCTACTTTTAATATCTTCCTAAATTGTTATATTTCAAATCTGAGTTTCTCTTGGTTTTGTAAAGTCACAATATTTATGTCACCAATGCAATGGTGTCTGGTTCATACTGATGAAAAACTTTCTTCTATTACATGATATAGGTGTTTAAGTTTCTAAGTACAGAGAAAAAAATATAACCATTCAACTATTCTATCCATAGTTCAAAATTACTCAAAATATTTTATTTAAGCATATATGGCCAATTTGCTTCATCTCAGTCTCACATGCTATTAATAAAAAATTATCATATAAACCAATTTTAAGAACTTTGTAATCACTACTTTCTTCTTGTTCAAACTATAAATTTTGAAGTCCACCTTCATTTGGATATAATAATAAGGATCATCCTTAAAAGACTGGTTAAAATTAAAGTGTTTTATATTATTATCTACTGTTACCATAAACTTTATGTCCAACAGCTTAGCATTTATTTCCTTCATAAGGCTATAATAAAAGTAACTATTATGCCTACTTTTATATTCAGTAATAAAAAATGACACATTGAAGGATCAGTCATATTCTAAGCTCTTAATAGAAAAGGAAATGTGGAGAATTATATCGTTTTATTCTATGAATGGTCATAGTCAGTGCAGTTGATCACAATACTTAGAGTGAATAATTGAAGTGTGAATCCAGTATTCCTTCCACTTATCTAAATAATTTGTAGTAGAAATAAAATACACTTAAAATTTTCACACTTTCCACCAGTTTCATAAAGTTTAAATTTAATGATGAGTAAATATTGACATATTTTGCCATTGCATTTTGACATGATAAAAATATATTTTCCATTTCATATGAAAATAATCCAGCTATAATATCAAAAATAATACAAATTTATATACTATATAACTCTGATTAATTAATACATACTAAGTATCTGTCCAAATTTGAAATCAGTTTTAAAGAGTGGTCTTGGCAAAGATTTTAAAATATCAAACTAGAATGAATCATGGAATCTTAGTCAGAAACTTATCACATAAAGTGAATGTTTTTAAACTTTTGTGTAATCACCCAAATTCTTCTAGGTGTTAAAGTTTGTCTCTGTATAATATCAGGAACTTAACACATATAAACATTTTACTCTCACTTTCTAAAAGTAAAAAAAAAAAAAGTATAAATAAAATAAGACAAGATGGCCTAATTCAGTGCCTTTCTCACAGTAGCCATTCAAAAATTTTAAGACTGCATTAGATGATATTGAAAAATGCTAGAGGAATATTTCACTCATATGCTAGAGTTGCCTTGCACTGGAGTCTGAAAGCTGATTGTTCGCACCTCTCCCCACACTTTGTTCAATGACAACATATGTGTAGCCTGAAACAATCATGGGGTATTTACTCAAAGGAAATCAGAAAACTCTATAAACTAGGGCTTTTTCCCCCTCAGAGAAGCAAAGCACACAACTCTTTACCAAAAGACTACAATTTGGCCCAAATACATATTATCATTTTTTACATTTTGATGGTAAAATGCCCTAATTATTTGACTGCATTGCAGAACCAAACATGCATGCTAATCTTTTAAAGCGAGGTCCCAACTCATTAAGGTAATCATAGTTTTCATCCTGATCAGAGACCGCTGATCCTAAGGAGCTTAGGGATTCAGCTAAAGATCCCGTTCCCTCAAAAGCATAGGTCTGGAGGGAGTCAAAGGGAGGGGCACACGGATCAGTATTAGCTTCTTCCAGCTTTTCTAGAATAAATTTCCTGAAGATAGCACTGTCTGGGCCAACCTGCAAAGACTGCCTGTACAGGCTCCTGATCTCCGCCCTGGTGTTTTTCCGAGTCTTGCGTTCCCGCATTACGGTGCTACTCCTCAGCTCTGCAATATCAAACGCCTCTGTATCTTCTTCTCCGCCCCCTTCATCATCATATCTGAATATATTCTCTCTGAAATCTTCACCTTTCTCAGGAAATAGAGTCTGTTTTCTTCGTTGTTTTAGACACAAGATCAAAAAAATAAACCCTGACAGGAAAAGCAATCAGAATATTAATTAATGCATAAAGACTATTATAAACATTACAGTCCTTGCTCTTGTTACAAGCTCAAGACAGATGCTTACATTTTATGGCTATAAGATAAAAAGACACATTCATCATTGAAAATTCACCAAAAGGACTTGTAAAATGACATAAGGAAGTATCACAATCTTTCTGTCTGATGACTTAGAGTAACACTACAAAGATTTAGTGAACTGTGTTTGATGATAATCATTTTAACTTAAAAATCTAATTTTTTTCTTAAATATAAAAATAGAACAAAGTAGATAATGGAACATTTTCCAATCTGAATGTACTTGTCAATCTTAGTAACCAATTATCCATGTTAATAAAAGTTCAGAACAATGGAACAGTTAGATATTCCTCACTGAGGCCAAATTCTGCAGCATAATTATCTCCTAAGTTAATATTTATTGACTACAAAATATATGTGGGGAATGGTTCTAAAAGCTTTACATTTATTGATTTATTTTGTTCTTATGAAACCCACATATTATCATATCCTATTAAAAATGGGAAAACTGAAGCACAAAGACATTAAATCACGTTCCCATAACCACACAACTAGATAAAAGATAACAATGGAATGCTATTTAAACTATTCAGCTATAAAACAGAATGAAATTCTGTCATTTGAGGCAACATGGATGAACCTAGAGGGCATTATGTTAAGTGAAATAAGTCAGGCATAGAAAGACAAGCACTGAATGATCTCACTATATGTGGAATCTAAAAAAGTTCATATTTTTGAAGTATAGAGTAGAATATTGATTACCAGAAGCTATGGAGGGTGGGGAAAGAGGAGATGGGGAGACGTTGGTCAACAGCTACAAAGTTATAGTTTGACAGGAAGAATAAATTATGGGGTTCTATTACACTTAGGGTGACTATAGGTTATAATAGTGTATGATTTATTTTAAGATAGCTAGAAGAGAGGATTTTGAACGTAATTATAATGAAGAAATGATAAATGTTTAAAGTAATGGATATGTTAGGTATCCTGATTTGATGTACAATGTACACATGTACTCAAATATCACACCGTGACCGCAAAGTGTGTACAATTATTGTGTTAATTATAAATAAAATAAAATTTAACAAAATGACAAAAGCAGAAAGTTGGTTCAGAGCCTGTGCTCTGTGATATGACATTAATTTCAGAAATTCCAAACCTATCAGGTATTTGAATCATATAGTTTGTCCAGAATTGATGTTTATTACATAAGATAATTTTAGCATCAGGTAGAAACAGAAAATTTTCAGAACACTTCTTTTTTATATTAAGGAAAACTCTGTGTGTGTGTGTGTGTGTGTGTGTGTGTGAAAGATAACTAACCCTTGCTCAACCTTGGATCTCATGTAGCTACTCATAATTCTACACATAGGATTTGAAACACACATGAAGTAATATTAATATTACCACAAATAGAGCTATATTAGTTAGGTATGTAATATCTTATATAAAACTTACATTTTAAATACTTGAAATAGTGTTCTTGAAATAAATAAGGTCACCATGTTTGAATTCATGTACTGTACTTTAAAACTCATATGATATATATTGTTGAAATAGAAAGGGTCTAATAAATAATATTCCAATCACTTTCAAAGGAAATTAATGGCTATTGGTTGTCCCATATTCCCACCTGCTAAATGTCACTCATGCCTGTCACTGTGAAGCTGCCCCTAGGATATTTGTATGTGTTCAGGGCTTGATTTAGGTCTGTATCTGTAGGTAGTTAAGTGCTTGCCATCCTCCAAATAGTATACTGTGATTACTGCTTCTTTCTTCTGGTACCTAGCTACATAACTCTGAATTCAGTTTTATGGTCAAAGACCATTAAAAATATTTGAAAAACTAAAGCAGGGCCCCAAAGAATAGTAATGTTAAGTGGTAAAAGAAGAATGGATGGTTTTCGAAGCTTTTAGAAAGATGAGGAATGCAAGGCAAGTCCTAAAACATATCTTGTGTCAGTTTAGGATTCTGGAACCAGTGACTGATATAATTGCTCTCATACTCAAAATAGTTGCATTGGTGTGAAGTTACTAAGGAAATAAGAGCAGGGTTTGGATCATATATATTGGCATTAAAAAAAGAAAATGAGAGAAGTTTGCATTAGATGAATCATTTATAATCTTGAAAGCCTGAGTAAGACATTGTGGGGTTCAACTGTCTCATCTGTAAAATGGGTATAAATTATCTACTTATGAAAACAACAATAAAAGCAACAATAACAAGCAAACAAAACCAAATGAACCTATTTTAATGAGATTTCTTTCTGTTCAATTCTTTGATAAAATAAGACTCTCTCTTTTACATTCCTTCATCCTAACATTTACTGTCTTTTTCATTCACAGAAAAAAATTTAATGAAATTATTGTTATTTTTTAAGTGAAAAATAGTCATTATATACATTATGCTGTATAATTTGATGTTTTGATATATGTACATACATTGTGTGATGACTAAATCAATTTAATTAATATATGTATCACCTTACATACTTAAAAATGAAATCGGTAGGGTGCAGAGAAATCTGCACTCCCATGTTCATTGTAGCATTATTCATAATAGCCAAGATACGGCATCCATCTAAGTTTCCATCAATGGTTAAATGGATAAGGAAAACATGGTATATATACAAAATGCAATACTACTTAGCCTTAAAAAGAAGGAAATCTTGTCATTTGCAACAACATGGATGAACCTAGAGGATATTATGCTAAGTGAAATAAGCCAGGCACAGGAAGACAAATATGGCATGATGTCACTTACATGTCAAATCTAAAAAAATCTAACTCGTATATAAGTAGAAAGTAGAATGGTAGTTAGACTTGGGGGAATAGAGGAATGCGGAGATGTTGGTCAAAGAACACAAAATTTAACTTAGACTTTAGGAATAAGTTTAAGAGATATACTGTACAACATGGTAATTATAGTTGATAATAATGTATTTTATACTAAAAAATTGCTAAGAAAGTAGATTTTACTTTTTTTTCTCCTAGGGTTCTATTCAGTTAAAGTATAGTGTTGCATAGTGGTATGTTGTAGTTATGAAATCTCAGCACATAATTTTCTAGCTACATGACCCTCGGTAAAGCATGTAATTCTTTGAGTTTCAGTTTCTTCATCTTACAATGTGGGGCTAAAAGTTGCTACTTCATAAGGTTATTGTGAAGATTCAATTGCATAATGCATAAAAAACACTGAAGACACTCTCCTGAAGTATAATAAGCACTCAACGGAAGATCACCATTATTATTACTAATTTTTACATATATTTGTTGCAATCCATATGTGTCAAAACATGCATAAACAGATGCGCACACACATACATACTCATGCAATCCAAGGATAATTGATTTTCAGCTTGAAATACATATTTATCCACTCTATTTTTCATTTACTCCATTTAAGAATTGTATTACATTCGGAGGAACAATAAACACACACACAAACCCACAATATACTGCTATAATAGAATTAACTATATTATATATTATACTATTGTAAATAAATGACTATATGTTCAGCACTACTTACCAAATATTACCATAATGCAGATAAGAATAGCAGTTACGACTTCTGCCTTGAATCCCATGGAAAGCATAAATTCCTTATTCCTGCAGATCTGTGTATTCCCATTTTCATCACAATCACAGACATATATGGTAAGGGTGTTTGTACTTGTAAGTGATGGGATTCCATTGTCAGCAATTAAGATGGATATGTAGAAGACAGACTCTTCTTGTAGGCTAAATCCAGTTCTATTAGTCAAAATTGTAGCTGTGTTATCTAAAACAAAAATCAATGTGCATAATTTTTTCAACAACATAAAAGAAATTCATATGTCATATATATTAGAGACAATAGTAGAGATATGATCCAATAAGGTCAAATAGGAAAGGAAATTTCTAATAAGACAACTAAAATATCTACACCAAAATCATTATTGTTGTTGACATTACCCAAACCCTAATTATGTAATTGAATGAATTATTTAAACCATCTAATTATTATTATTTGATATAATTAAATATTGTATTGACATTATTGAATATAATTATTTACATTACTATTTAAATTATTTCATTATTTGTATTATTATTGAATTATTTAAATCAATTCCAAAATGTCTTTGACAAACAAAGGAAAGATATATGTGTAACGCAGAAAAGAAAACAGCTTTTTAAATAGATATAAATACTTTATAAGGGCTACTAGCATTACATTTATGCTGTAGAGCCAGTTTTTTCTGGGTTAATTACACACAATTAGTGCATTTCCTAATACCTGGAACCCACTGTTTTCACAAATACTGGAAATACACAAGATTTTCAAAGTTATCTAACATAGCACATGATCTCAATGTATTTTCTATTGAGACAAAATAATCTACAATTCAGAAAAACATTGAACTATAGTCATACTGATTCATTCATCTAGAGAGGACATTCAAAAATTAACAAAAATGAACAATATATACTTCAACACATATAAAATTATTCTTCCCTAAGTCCCAAAGTATTCTAAACAACTTTTCTCAGTGCAATTTCTTGTGCCTCAGTACTGCATTTTTGCTTCAGCTTTTGTGTGTGTGAGATTTTTTTTTTTTGGATTGTCTTCCCCGAAAATATTTTCTGTAGCCATCAGACAAACTTTAGAAGACAATTATCAGTAAAATACAAATAAATAAAAGCCTTTTAAAGTGCATAAATACTTACGACTTTTGCCAAATCATCTCTTTTATGCCAATTCTCTATCAAGTTCTTGAAGTCTATAAAGCCCATGTGATTTGATTTACCAGAAAGATCTAAGAGGTGAGAGAGATACCTGACAATTTTAAAATATGTATTTTATTAAATTACTTGCAATTGCAAACATTAAACCAAATCAGTGTTTAATGTTTCAATATACTTATTTTCCTCAGTAATTTATTTTATATTAATATAAACAAATCTAAGATATGGCTTTTATATTAATATTTGTGTTTTTTATCCTAAGTATATTTGAGTTCCTCCCTGGGGAAATTTGACAAGAGCAACATGGAGAGAAACACATTTGTATTTACTCTTCTACAAAAGATCTCTGGATCAAAGCTTAACCTCAGGTGTTAGGACAGCTGGAGGTATTTGGTTACTGACACTTGAGTAATAAATCTTACAGTGTTTCATATCCTTGAAGTATAAAGAAAAGATAAAATTGAAATCCATATTATGACCAAGAATCTCTTAGTGAAACAAATGTAAAAGGAACAGGTGGCTTTGTATAAAAGTTAATCCACTTCTACACAGAGGGGAAAAAAATTCTGTTTCTATACATAAAATTCATCAGAACACTTTATCCCTAGATTGATAAAATCATTTAGTTTTGAAGGATAAATAACTATCTTAAATCAATTTCATGTATTTATAGCTCCTAATTAATGATCCCCAATATCTTTGAATCAATCAAGCTAACATGGCTGTAAGTTAAGTATTTATCATTTTCTCCCTCAGACATAGATGGATATTTGAGTTAGATGAGCTCATGAAAGGAGCCACTGTGCCAGAACTGCAATTATATTTGTAGGGTCATTTAGACTTTACAAGGGCTTACAACCACTGATGACTTTAAAAAGTGCTTCTACTTTGAAGAAATGCAGTGAGAAATAGAGCAAGTATTTTTAGTACTTTACTTTGGGTTTTATTTTTCATTTTTATCGTCAATCATTTGCTATATTTCTCAATATTACCTTGTTGCGAGAGCAGTATAAATTTCATTATAGTACATTAAAATGCCATAAATTCCACTAAAATCAAACATTATTCACAAAGAACAGATCAACAATCATTATGAGTGAATGATACTACCTTGATTATCTTTGATTGCAAAACTTGAGTTGTTTGTGTCTTCTAAAGATAGATTAAAGTAAAAATGGTGATCTTCTATGGATTCATCTCTATCTACCGCACTAATGGTCTGAATTATCTAGAAAAAAAATAGAGACAGATTTTGTTGTTGTTTTTGGGATTCAGGAAAAAGATCATTGCTGTTATTAGTATTAGCTTTGATTAAAATTGCTTTACCAAAATCATTAGGGACATTGCTTAAAATAACTGTCAAATTGGTGGAGATTATTAAAATATTTCTCAAGTTAAAAATATGTTGACTGACTTCTTTCAAAAGAGTATTATGACATTAGATAATAAATTCTTCTTGATGATTCAAGTGAATTTCATAAGCTAAGTTTGTTAGAGGTTCTCAAAGCATTGCTGCTACATCTCAAGACTTCCTCCCACCTGCACTACCTACATTTCTGCCTTCTTTCTTTCATCCTTCCTCATCTGAATGCCAGGCATTACAATTTGCTAAAGTTATGTATTTCCAGCTTATACTGAGAGAAAAACTGTGGTAGAGTTATTGGTTTACTAAAGTATTTACCAAAGTAATGAGGTTTTTAATTGATTTGAGGAAATAATGCATTTAAAGCTTAGGAGCAATGTGCATAATTTCCTTTGACCCATAAAGAGTATTGGAAAAGTGTTCCACATCAAATAAGTTTCTCTCTATATCTCAGATCATAAAATAGTGAAGTAATACAGATATGAACAAATCAGTTCTCAACTAATTCTTTTCTTTCAAGACATAAATGTGTCAGTCAATTAGTTCATTATTGTCAAAAAAGAGATATGCTGTCAAGATCACATAGTGAGATGGTGATTAATTCTGGAAATTAAAGTGAATTGATTACAGAAGTTATTGTTTTGAATTTTCTAGAATTAAAACGCTTTTAACAATATGTCAAACAAAAATATCCTCAGATGCAAGATGACAGACTCAAATTTATGTTATACTTTAAAAAATAGTTCTCTCTCTACAGGCATAAAAAGCATTATGAAACTAATGTAATTTGTACATTATTTCTCTATATTGATTTTTTTTCTCATAACACATTCCTAATTAAATAAAAATCATTTAGTGTTGATTAAATTATCTAATAAAACACATTTTTATTCAATTTATGCTTATAATAATAAACATGGATATTAGGGTAAGGCTTTGATTTTAGAATATTGTGTGATTTTATATAGGCTGAATGAAGAGCAGGGGCTTGGAAATCTGATATTCTGAATCCAGGCTTTACCATTAATAAGTCTTCTAGCTTTGAAAAATGAAGAATCTAATACTTACCTTTTAGAATTCATTTTTAAGATTCTGCATCTTAGCATGTCAAAGAGATTTTTGAATGATAAGTACATACGTGCCTGTTATGTGTTCCTCACGAAAACATTCTTTGGTTCAGATTTTCATAGAATGGCATACTGAATATTGTTAGTAATTTCATTATATGCATATTATTATGTAATATTGATAACAAAGTTAAAATGTATGTTTATCTTGTTAGCATAGACAGTTATTAGTTTTTGACAAGAAATATTTTATTTTACTACCTCATGTTCTATTAAACATGAGGACCTGACTAAATGTTGAAAATGTCTCCCTTTTTGTGTATGAAAGCTTAAGAAGACTAGAGAGACTTTGGCTTCATATATATTTTTAAAAGACTTTTAATTAATCAAACTACCTCATAGATATGTATAGGTAAGTAGAATGAGCAGGGTTTCAATACTTTCCCCCCTTTTCAACGTACCTCCACTTATATTTGCTTTGTAAATTGGTTACCAAAAAGATATGTTTTATTGGGCTCTATTTCTTTACAAAAATAGAAAGCCACTGGCATAATAAAATCAGTCATGTATCAAGTATCATTAATTCTATTGAATTAACCTTGAACACATACACTTCACATGAAAACACAAATCTCTTACAAGGTACAAATTAGTGTGCACATAAGTCTTGACTGGGGATATTCATTTTTCCTTTTAGTATAGCAATGGAAAAATTTTCATTTTAATTTTCAAATGAAATGTTATGAAAAATCCCTATTTGTTGTATTGGTTGCTATTTACTTATATCTATTTACCCGTGCCTACGGTTGGCCATATACATTTATGAAAAAAAGCAACGACTTATTAAAAAGTAAAAGTGTATTTAAAGAACAGCCATCACTTGAGGGATTGGAAAAAGAGAAAATAATCATAATTCCAAATTATGACAAATTTTGAAAGATTTTTTTTCATTTAGGTCTCTGTGTAGAATTTTGTCCAATTTCTTTGTGACAAAATACATTCAATTTTCTATCTAGAGTACTTTGAAATCAATGAAGGAAATGTATTGCATCAGCTTTGAGAATCTACCTTTTAATAAGAACTACATATGGGCCAGGTTCTGTTCTTTTTATCATATCTAATCTTGACAATGTTCCTTTGGAATAAATCTTATTATCATACCTATTTTTAAAATACTTATATTAAGCTTCAAATAAGCTAAGTATCTTATATAAATAAATTGGCTGGGTCAGAATTAGAATGCAAGCTGGTGCCATGGCCGATTTGAAATATAAGTGGTACATGTGGCTCCCCCCAGCGCAAGTTGTTCATACCCTACACCTGTTCTTCTCCTTGCAGGTGTGCATATAAAATAATACTATAAAAGACATGGAATACAAAAACCAAGTAAAAGAATGTCTCATAAAAGACAGAGACGTACAGAGAAATGGGTAACATAATTGCTAAGAATAGATATAGATAAAAAATACTGGTTAAAAAAGAAAAATAATCTGAGTTTTGATATGGGAGAAAGGAAAGATTTTCTAGGGTAGGAGTACAGCAGATGAGCACGTGTAAAAATATGAACTAATGGGGAAAGTGTGATGGAGAGCAAAGAATATCATGCAAAATGCATGAAGTCAGGGAAATCATATATTAAGTAGAAATGACTGAAATTAATATTTTACAGGTAAAATGTCAAATATTGGAAGTTTCATCAGTTTCAACTTAGATATTTTACAGAACTACATACAGTATTTGATTTCAAAGATAACCATGGGAAGAAAGATAACCATTTTCCTGCTATTAATCATTTTGCACTGTGTGTTTTTTCTAGAAAGAAGCACACTTGGGCCAGTTTACTAAAATGTCATTCTAGATTAATTATCATGATTCAAAAGTTAGTTCAATACTCACTCCTCACAAACCTATGGCCTATATTAAAAACGCAATTTTTGGATAACTAATCTAAGCAGCAACCATTGTACACTATGATTTGGAGCAACCAATACATTTGTGTCTTTTCCCTTACCTTCATGGCAAGTAACAATGAAACCAACTTCCATGATTAGTAGAGAAACAAACTGTTGATTAAGATTACAAGCTAAAATTAAATTATAAACCATAAGTCAACATACAAATACTGAGTATTAGTTTATATAAATTATTAATTCCTTGTACTTAATAATTTGACTTTTCTTTCTTAAATTAGTTTTTTTTAATTTCAGGATATTATGGGGGTGCAAACATTTTGGTTACATGTTATGACTTTGCCACATCCAAACAATGATTTGAGGCATGCCCTTTCCCCCACTACAGCACTCACCGTGTCCATTAGTTGTGAGATTACCCACCCCCAATTAGTTTTTAAGCATACTTTTAAAAATTACATACAGATCAGAATATATACATGAATAAAGTTAAATTATAAAAAATATCTGATTAATATCTCAATTGTATCCATTTAACACATCTTTCATTGGCACTTAGAATACTCCAGGCAATCTCAGGGCTGGGGGTTGCAATGGTGGATAAAATCCGGTGTCTCTGTCACAATGTTTTAGTGGAGTACAGGGCCAAGCAGAATTGCAAACTTAAAAAGAACTGAGGAAGTACATGATACCTAGAGTACATAATAAAAGTACCTAAAACACCTAACGTATGTAATACTTAAACATACAGAGTGTTACACGATCTGGTATCTACACTGAAATTAGAAGATCATACTGCAGAAGTAAGCTGGGTATATATCACAAACATTCCAAGAGGGCATATTGCAGAGTTTGTATTTTATACAGAGGGACGCTCACAAATCGTACATTAGGAAACACATGATCGTTACTTTTATTTGGTAACCCGTTATCCCAGGAAAAGAAATGCATTTTAGAATATTCCTTCTGAGGACATCCTTAGGGTAGGTCTGGAAACAGAGAACCTAGTCAGCAACCTGTTGTCGTGATGCCAGTGAGCAACGGCTTGGTAATCAAAACCTCTTGATATGATATACAGAAAGACTCTAACAATCACAATTATGGAATATAAGCTATTTTTGAAAAGAAACAATACAGAAATTACCGAGCTGTTTCCTTAAACTGAGGATGGTACAACATGCTTCCAGATGGAGCTATAGCTTCCTGAGTCCCCAAATGTCCCTAAGAGTATGTTGAGTTCCATATGATGTCACCAAAGCAATGTCTTTTCATCATATCCAAGAGGGCTCTCTTTCTCTCTCTCCATATGTGTGTATTTATATATATATATATATATATATATGTGTGTGTGTGTGTGTGTGTGTGTGTGTGTGTGTATATACACATAAGAGTAGTAAGGTCTACTCCAGAAGAGATATTACGTCCCTACTAGGGTAGAAAGAGTGGGGATACAAAGAAATTGACACATTAAAGATATATTTAGCAGATGGGATCAACTAAACTTAATGATTGATTGGATATGGAGAATAAAGACTAGAATCAATTAAGAATGACATCCGCATGTTTTTCTTGAAAAACTTGGTGAGTTATAATAATAATTTTACTAGGGATACTGAAAAAAAGGGCAAGCTTGGGAGCAAATTTGGTGTAATGACAGGACATCTGAGTGGAAATTTTCTCTAGTTAGTGGGATGTCTAGCTTAAGATAGAAAAAAATGGACAGAAATATACATCTAAAGATCTGTAGTTGAGATGTGGAAGGGAATGAAAGAAGAGAAAGCTCAGGAAAACTAAAAAGGATGGACACAGAGAGGAAGGTAGGTGAGAAGAAAATCAGGGATTGCAATGTGGGATCATTGAAATTTAGGCAAGAGAAAATTTTTACTTGAAGACAACGTAAATGTCTTTACATTAGGCAAAATATCAGTATAAAAGAATCTAAAAATCACCAATATTATACTTTTCTCTGATATTTACTATTAGTCAAGATAGTGGGAATCATTGATTTGAAAAATAACTATTGTGCTCGCTTCGACAGCACATATACTAAAATTGAAACGATACAGAGAAGATTAGCATGGCCCCTGCGTAAGGATGACACGCAAATTTGTGAAGCATTCTGTATTTTTTACAGGAAGAAAGAATCCTAGTAGAAGCCAAAAAAAAAAAAAAAACTGAAAGAAAGATGACTGGCAGAAATTTCAACATGTTAAAAACTCTCTTATTATATCACAATAGAAACTAAACATTCTGAAGATCAAAAATCATGAAATTAAGGTAAAGGACTACTATAGCCAAGAAAATATAGATAATGGAAATGACAGTAGAAGAAAGGAAAGAAGATTATAAGTATCAGATACACCTCAAGAAGAACTGAAAAAGCAGAAGATGAAGTTAATAATAAAGTAAAACACAATTTGTATGGTCAATAGAGCATATATATCAATGTTAGAATTCATTGACTTCAGTAAGAATGGTGATCTTTCATTATGGTCTATTATGATGAACAATAATTTCATTCAACATTGTTTAATGAAAGACAGATTTTCCCCAAATCATTATCCCAATAGTATTACAGAGAATCAAACAAAATATACAATGGATATTATACATGTTATAATTATAATTAAGCTGTTATGATATCCTTATTAGTCTAAAAAAAAAGAAAAAGAAAAATGATAACTATTTGCACCAAATAGGAAAGGCAAATTACTCTAATTTCAGCTCATTTATTATATTAATATTTTGCAAAGTACTAAATGTACTCTCCCTCTTCTCCTCCCCACCTCGGGCACTGAAACATTAAGAACAAAAACAAATATTCTGATTACCCACTTAGGTCATTGAGGAAATGTTTGGTTTCCTCTAGAGCAGAGTGTGACTATTCTAGCATTTTAATTTTTTGTAATTAATGTATCAACTATCCAAAAAGATAGATACAGAATGGATTTTTTTTTTTTTTTTTTGAGACAGAGTCTGGCTCTGTTGCCCTGGCTAGAGTGCCGTGGCGTCAGCCTAACTCACAGCAACCTCAAACTCCTGGACTCAAAGCGATCCTCCTGCCTCAGCCTCCCGAGTAGCTGGGACTACAGGCATGCGCCACCATGCCTGGCTAATTTTTTCTAGATATATTTTTAGTTTCCAGATGATTTCTTTGTACTTTTAGTAGAGACAGGGTCTCGCTCTTGCTCAGGCTGGTCTGGAACACCTAACCTTGAGCGATCCACCCCGCCTTGGCCTCCCAGAGTGCTAGGATTACAGGCGTGAGCCACCGCGCCCGGCCTGGACGGGTATCTTTTAACCTGTCATTTTATCTAGCTGTTTGAGCCTGTGGGAAATGAGACAAAAGTCCTCCTTATAAGAAATATATGTAAAATATAAAATATTCTGTTAATGATTTTTAATTATATTAAAATGATATTTTGGATATATTGTGTCAAATAGACATCATTAAAATTAATACCATCTTTTTTATGGTTTTAATGTGGCTATGAGAAAATTTAAAATTCTATAATTTGTTTGGCAATATTGAACTGCATAATCTTATGTTTTCAAATAATTTTTCTTCTTATTTTATTTTTTTATGTAGCTTATATATTACTGTATGGACCTCAGCTTTAGAACTCTTTGAAATAATAGTATACAAGAAGGCATTTATTTCTTAATACTGTTTTAAATGATACTACCCCATGGGTTTCAATATTACATTAGGTTTTGATTGATTAGAGTACTAGCTATAACATTTTATTATTATATTTATTATGTGTGTTTTTACTTGTCATAAGTAAACCCAGAATTTAGGTTTAATTTTGTTAAAGGGCTTCTTCGTAATCAAATGAAAAATTTTTTGTGTATATTTTACTTCTTTGACTTATTGATAATGTAAAATATTAAGGGATTTCAAAATATTATGTTTTGTCACCTTCCTTTAGGTGTTTTAACACTATTTTTGATAATATTTGTATAGCATGAGGAATAGTTGTAACTGATAATTTTTAAAGTACTCAGTTATGCAAGTCTTTTGACCTAAAATATTCTTGAGAAGTTTCCTATGAGAATGATAACTTCAAATAATTGATTTATAGAAAATGGTTTCAATCAATTACTTACATGTATAGTAATTTCAAGTATGGAAAAAATTGCATAAAATGTAATTTGAGTATCGAAATGATTTTACTTAATTGATGAATAATAACCAAAGTAAACAATGTTTTAGGACACTATTTACCTAATAAAGCACCTTAAACCCTCCAAAAAGAAAAACAATCTTTCAAAGTAGCTCCTAGATTAATAGAGCAACCAGTTTAATGAGTCTTGAAATAACACAATTTGAGGCAATTACATTCCATAGCAATCAATTAATCATTCTATAAAAGCAACATTTTCCCTTATTACCTTTAACATCAAGATTATCAAATTTTTAAAACTTGTATTAACAAACAGCAAAATGCTTTGAATTATGAAACTTTACAAATAAATAATGAATACTGTAGGAAAGAGGAAAGAATGAACTTCATGTGAGATTCTTAATATAAACAAATCCTCACAAAGTCCTGACACAAACTCTCCCTTCAGTTTTTGATATTCAGAAACTATATTTCTTACCTCAACTTTGTCTAAGTTACATGTTCTCCATGTTTCATCCTGCCCCCATCTTATTTTTAGCAATTCACTTTCAGGGATCTCAGGCTAAGAAGTCGAAGTAAGTCCCTCTTTTCTCTGTATTGCTTTCCTTTTCTCATTCTACATTGAAAAGGTGTCAAAGTGATTTTTCACTTTGCTTTAGCCACTGCATTCCCTGCTTGAAATCTGAGGAAGTGCATGCTGGTTCTGGGTTTTCCCTTGATTTTGTAACATGTGACATGTATATTTCAGAATTTGTGTTCTGATGATGTAGCCATGTCCTTATTTTATTGATTGTTTGTTCCTTATTTTTAGGCATTTCCTCTGAAAACTTCTAAGTAGAATGCTTTTAACAATATTTTGCTTATCAGCACCATTTCATTTTCTTGTTCATAATATGGTGAACTTAATCAAATAACTTTTACTACCCTTTGTAATAATTTTTAAAAACATTTACATAGATATTAAATTAAAATACTTATGGTTTCTACACGTACACAATTTCAGTCACATGAGTCATGCTTTATTACCTTTTAAAGCAAGTATTTTTTGAAAGTTTACTTCCTAAGTTTCAATGTTCACACAATTAATATTTCACTTTCAGAAAGGAGTAAGAGATTCACAGCACCTTTGAACGTTTTTAGTGGCAATTTGGAAGGTATATATTAAAGATTAGGTGTTTGGTTTTAATTGTACTTGAAAAAAACTACCCTGTAAATTTCAAACTAGAAATATGAACCCAAGTCAGTCTGACTCTATGATTAATATCTGAGGAAACATGTGGCAGAAACAATGATAATCTTATAGATAAATAGCTATAATGCCTAGATTATTGAAATAAGGCATCTCAGTGTATAAGGAAGAAAGTATCCATGGTAATGCTATATACATGGGTGGCACTCAAATAATCCATCCACTGATTTCAATTCATAAACTATAGTGTATAAGGCAGGGTGAGAAGGAAGGTTTGGCTTCCCCTTGGATTTGAGTGGAGGAACATGACAAGTAGCCGTGTAGTATTCTTTCAGTTACTTAATGGACTAAGACAAACTTGCAGAATTTGATAGAGATACCTACAAATCCCCCAAGGAATTATATGATGATGGCTGGCCTTCCTCCTTAAAGGAAATTGATTATAAAATAAGGCTGCCTGATGTGACTTATTCTGAGTTTGATCAGTATCTACCCCAGAAAGGAGGTAAGGATTGTTCAAATTAATTTTTTTTTATTTTTGCCCTTAAAATTGTAAATGTTATTCCATCTGAGTACAAAAAGAGAAAAATCTGCTTTTCATATTTTTTTTTCAATTGTGCAAATAATCTACAGTTCATTCTTGGAGACATATTAATTTTAGTCCTAGGCTCAAACACTTATAAACTATCTGATGTTAAGAAAGTTACCTAAACTTTTTTAAGCATAGTATATACATCTATAAAATTATAAAAAGTTTATTACTTCATCGATTTTTTTTCATATAGCTTTACATTTAAATGTAAGAAAACTTTGCTATTATATAGACATTTCTCTTCTTCAGCAGAGTTTAAACCTGTGTAGGCCTTTGAAGTATGTTGTACCAAACATTAGTATTTGTGTTTTTTTAGAAAAAAAATTTATTAATTATTATGGGTAAATGGATTCAAAAATGTAGTTAGATAGAATGAACAACATTTAGTAGCACAATAAAGTGACTATAGTATTTGAGTTTCTTTTTAAGCAGTTCTACCTATTTGCAGAGATTGGTAATTATTTATTTAGTTTTTGTTTTTAGAGGTATGCCAAAGAATTAAAAAAACATTTTAAATTAACAAAACCTAATTCTATCTGCAATTACCATATGGGCACATGGACACGTTTATAAATCTAGGATATATTATAAAAACTTAGTGATATGATTATTTTTAGGCTTTGAACATTGCCAAGATATTTGTCTGACACATTGTCATATTTCAACATCCAAGGAATTATTTCATTGTTGCTCATAATTTTTTTCAAATATGTTTTTAAAGACTTATATAACTTGAAAACTTGTTTAATAAATAGATAAGAAGAATAATACAATGTTAAAATAAATCTTCACCATTGCATCATTCTTCTTTCTTTAAAACTGTATTGCTCAAAGTATCATATCAACTTAGAGAAATGTATAAAACAGGACTGCATACCATCTTTTTAGTCTAATTTTAAATTTCATTGTATACAGTTTAAAATTCAGAATTTTTTCATTTTACATCTATAATGACAGAAAAACAAATTGACTATGGAAGACATTTCACAATTTTTAAATTAATCTGAAGATGAATACCAAAAGCAGAAACCAACACTGTAGACTCAAGATGCTGGTAAAGTTGATCATGTAAGCAAAATTTTAGACTATGAGACTTTAGATGAAAATATACCAGATGAATGTTCTCAAATCAAGAATGAATGAATGAATAATATAATTCTATGAATAAAGAGAAAATACAGTAATCATCTTGTAAGTCATTCAACAGGAAGAGCTTCATCAACCCATATTTTGTGACAAAAATTTGGACCATTCTGTTTTGTTAAACATAAATGTGACTGTATTTTTTCATCTTTTATGAGAGTTTTACATCAAAATTTACTTGATATATCTTGCAAATTAAACATTACTGGAGGCAGCATGTATCCAAATGCGAATGGAAAGGAAAAGATACAGCAGAATTTTTCCCTCTGAAATAGAATCATCAGGAAAGATATTGTCCCTCCCTCCTAGTCTCTGTGGGAGAGTAGAAGCCTAACATTGATGATGAGCTCCATTCAGCAAACACAGACGGCCTAATCATATTGGACCAACTTTCCCATTAATGTGTCCTCCATGACTTTTTCATTAACTTACTCTAGGCTGGAAACTCTCCAACTTTTTTTTTGTTTTTTAATAGAGGTGAGTTTGTCTCTCTTCCTTGTTGCACTAGTCTTGACTCTTATTGCAATAGTCTTGGAATGTCTTCCTTGCCATTGTTTACGTGTCCAGTGCAATATATCTTTCATACACGTTAATAAGTTGTTTTGCACTGTCACTTTATTCATATATCTATGAATTACTTGAAAAATGGTATCTATTTTTAAGAGTAAATTTGATCAGATGGCAAACTGTAAGAACCATGATTTTCTGGAATAGTGAAAGTTAAGGCTATTCACACTTCCTCCTTCAAACACTCTCTCTTCTGTGCATGTCCCAGTTGAAAATTTTCTTGTTTCCTCTCTATGCCACTGGTCACACCTCCTCAGTCTCCTTTGCAGTCTTTTTTTCCTTTACCCAATTCATAAATATTGATACTCCTAAAGGCTCCATACTATGTCTTTCATATTCTCACTTTATATTTTCTTCCATGATGATATATCCTTTGTTATCTACACATATTTTACTAAGTCTAAAATCTCTATTCTTAAATTCAGTGGAAACTTTCCTGCTTTTACCTGAGTTATAAACAGCGTACTAGGAAGTAGTAACTCCCTACTCCATGGGACACTTTCTTTACTTAGTTTCTAGATTACCACATTCCTCTGAATTATTTTTTATAATATTTTTCTAGTGTTCCCATTCCTTGGGAATACTTATATTGGAATATCCAGGTCTCGGTCTTTAAACTTATTTTTCTCTAACCGCACTCCCTCCTTAGGGGATCTCATCACACCACATGGTTTTAAATATCACATATAAGACTGATAAATTCAAATTTATATGTTCACCATGAACTTCTCCCCTAAATTCTATGTTGGTATCCAGCAGTCTATATGACATGTTCATTTTGATGGCTACTAGGCAATGGACATCTCAAACTTACTTTTAATTTATTCCTGACTCAGTTTTTTTCCTTCTACCTTAAATCCTCTCTCTCAGAAAATTCTTACCCTTAAAATATATCCAGAATCTGATTACTCTACCACCTTTTTGACTAGTTCCATGCTGTAAAATACCGTTGTCTCTTGACTCCATTATGGCAATAATTGTCTTCCCTGCT
The DNA here is from genome assembly GCA_963574695.1 of Propithecus perrieri. NCBI lineage: Eukaryota > Metazoa > Chordata > Mammalia > Primates > Indriidae > Propithecus > Propithecus perrieri. The sequence goes on from CAUYRB010015048.1 coordinate 36,801, forward strand.
TCCAAATTGGCTCCTCTGCAGCTTCTCACTTAAACACATGTCCAGAAAAATCATATTAAACACTCAGGTACTCTATGCCACCTTCTTTTAGTGAGCATGGTTTTCCTACTCATTCAGAAAAAAAGGCATGGTCATCAAACTCTTTTCAAACCCACCATGGTCTGGCCACTGTCACTTCTCTGGACTCCTCCATGGGGCTTTCCTCCCTCCTGGCCCTGTTCCAGCCACATGGGTGCACGCCCTACTCTGAATGGCTGTCCACACTCATGTATCAGGGAATGTTCACATGCTTTGCCTTCCTCCAGAGTTACCCCATACTTCAACAGCCTCACCCCTTTCTCTGTCATCTTCTTCACATCCTAATTATTAAATAAAATATTATCTTTTCAGTGGCACTTTCCCTAAACATCTTGTTTAAAATATTACTAGTCCCTGATACTCTTTATTCACTAGCCACTTTTTCACACTTATTTTTTCAAAGTACTTAGCATTTCCCAGCTATCATGTGATTATTATTTTAATATTTTTGTCTTTTCCTCATTATATTGCTAGATTCATGACAGCCAGGATTCTTAGTGATTTTATTGCATAGTTTTACATATGTATATGCACACATATATATAATTATGATGTCAAAAGTACTCAATTCATATGATTTCATAGAAAATATACTTCACATGCAACCTAGACAAGGGATTTTACATGTTTTGTAAATATGAAAAAGCAAACAAAAATGACAATACTAATATTACAGAGTTATATAGTTCTAAAGAAAAAAATGAATAAATGCTATTTGTTAGCTACACTAAAAATGATTTTAATAGTCAGGTAGCATCACCCTAAAAACATTTATCACCTAAAATCAGTACTCTAGATCTCAAGTCTCTATAGAGACTTTTTGTTATCTTCCTAGATCTTCTGCCCGGTAACCTCATTCAACCCAAATTTACAGAAATAAGAATATAGAAAATGAGGTAAATTAAGCCCTTTTTTAAAAGTTTAGAAATAGGTTGTCTAATCAATGATATAACTAAATACATTGATATTTGTGTAAAGTGTATAAAATAATTTACTTCACAAAAATAATTTACTGTGCTAGTATACTGAAAATATTAAATGTGTAATTATAATAACTACTATATAATTATGCTTATGATAATTGCATCTTAAGAACTATTGATGATTTCTGGTATGTTACAGTTGAACAATCAATAACAATTAAAATATACCTATTTCTTAAGATATATATTTCTATTTCTTACTCTATTAGGAAATTGTACATAAAACATAACTTTGACTACTGCTACTTATTGGTAGAGAAATATAATTTCTGCTTTTATAAAATCCAAATGGTCTCCAACTACCTTCATTGATAAATTCAAGGACACTTAGAATAATTTAATCATAGTATATGTATTGTTATTAAATATTCTGAAAACTAGAATATAAAATTTTTGAGATTAGTGGTCATTTCTTAAGAGAAATAGCCTATAGCATTTAATAGTCTTCTATGTTCTCCAAGGATCCCTAATAATTATATAAGGTTGTAGTGTACTAGAACTAAGAAGTACACAAAGAACAATATAATCTAAATTCCATATTTTACAGATAAAAAAATTATCTTGAAATGAGGAAATGTACAAAAATGTGAGGTAATGCTAATGTATTTCAAAATGAACATGCTCTCGTAGGTGTTTACATATCTAGTAATGCATATAAAACTTAATTTTATTTGTGTTGCTGTATCTGATGTAGTAGTTATAAGCTGTGAAGGAAAATTCCAACCCTTTCCCCCTCAATATGTTTATGATTATATATCATTTTACCTTTATCTACAGGATGAATGAAAAAGTAAAAAGTAACTAAAATGTCATTATTTATCCAGAATTACAAGAAAAGTCTGTATTGTATTGAAAAAGTGTAAATGATTTACTATTGAATCTCCAGTGTTAGCAGATGATTTTTTAATTATTTGAGGAACTTAGAAGTAGAAAACTTGAAGTTTTCATGTTATTCCAAAATTTTAAAAATTAGATTATTATACAGAAATCAAAACATAAAAGCATGTAATTAATATAGTTTAAATACAGTTAATTTTTGACATTTGAAAATGAGATGATTATATAACAAAATATATGTAATATTTTATATTTTAACTTATGCATATGTAAATTACAATATAGCATTATAAACTATTATATAATATAATTATATTATTTGATGTATAACATGAATATTATATATTAACATAATATCTAATATTAGAATATATGACAGCTATAAAACAGACTATAGAATATAACAATATTATATATGAAGCAATAACATACAATATATGAAACAATTATACATTGTTTGGAATTTGGTAATTTATTAGTAGTTCTTACCTGACCAGAATCTGCATTTTCACAAACATAAGTCTCATAATATTGAGAGAACTCAGGAGCATGATCATTAATATTAAGAACTTGTACATATACAGGGACTGAAGAGAACTCTTGTGCATTGTCTGCAAATTGAATACACAGAATGAAAATTTTTAAGAAATTAATGTTGTCTTTAGGAAAAAAATCATGACATTGCATTAGAAGCTATGTAGTATATTTTTATTTTACTTGAAAACAGCTTTCTTAGTACAGGATCACTATATGATTCATGTATTTATCAAATATACAGCTTAGAAAAAAATGCTATGCTCAATGTATTCAACTCAAGCAATATTGACTGTCTTTTATCTGCCATGGGCTGTATGATGTAGTGAGAAAAAAGATAGGTATACAGACAGTTTGCTAAAGTCTACTGGAAATATTGAAAACGTTTGAACTATTGAACTATTGAAAGTATTTGTATTAACTCATTTAATCCTAATGAGTTTATGTATTATTATCCTCCACAACTTTACTGATTAAAAACATCAAGCAGCCATTTAGTTTCAAAAATTACAATTAAATGACTTTCGTAAGGTCAGAGCTAAAATGGAAGAAGCAGTTTAAGAAGATAGCCATCAATATTCTGAACCAATGAAATTTAGAGTGTAGCTTTTAAAAACAAAAATGAATAAGGGATGATGTAAATATATTTTTTAAATAAAGTAATTATAATAAAGTTCTGGTGAATTTCTATATAAACATTGAGTTGAGAAGATTTTCTAAGTGAGCCAAGAAATCAAGAAAACATGATGAAAGAAAGTTATGGTTAAAAATACTTTAAATGACAAAATGATGTAAAAAAAAGCCAGAACTACGACAAAGATCCCAGCCTGAGGTGCCATAGAAATTGAGTGTAGCAAAATCTAGCATCAGGACTGGAGGTGATTTATAGATCCTCCCCCATGACCAGCCCTCCCAGTCTGGAGAACCTGACTTGACTCTCCTTCACAAGTTTTCCCTAGAGATCACAAGGACGCATACAGACTCACAAAAGGATGGAAAAAAAAATATTTCATGCAAATGGAAATCAAAAGAGAGCAGGTGTAGCCATCATATTATCAGATAAAATTGACTTAAAGTAAACAAAGGTAAAGAAAGACAAAGAGAATCATTATGTAATGGTAAAGGAAGCTATCCAATAAGAAGACAAAACAATCCTAAACTATATGCACTCAAGACAGAAGCTCCCAGATGCATAAAGCAAATCTTGCTAGAGTTAAGCAAAGGCATAAATAGTACCATTATATTCATCAGGGACCTCAACACTTCACTGTCAGAGCTCAACAAATCATCAAAGCAGAAAATAAATAAATAAATAAATAAATAAATGACTTAAACCAAACTCTAAATCAAATGGACCTAACAGATATTTACAAAACTTTCTACCCAAACACTACAAAATACACATACTTCTCAGCAACATATGGCACATTCTCCAAGACTTATATCTTATGCCACAAAAGTAGTCTCCACAAATTAAAAAAAAATCAAAATTATACCATGCACCTTCTCAGACCACACCAGAATAACACTAGAAATCAATCACAAAAGAAACACAAAAACTATACAAAGTTATGGAAATTAAACAACCTGATGATGAATGACTATTCAAAAAGACAGAAAGATCCTAAATTAACAACCTAATGTCACACCTTAAGGAACTGGAAAAGGAAGAACAAACCAAACCAAAAGCCAGTAGAAGAAAGGAAATAATGAAAGTTAAACCAGAACTAAATGAATTTGAAAACAAAAATCAATAGAAAGGATTAACAAAACAAAATGTTGTTTCTTCAAAAAGATAAACAAAATTGACAGACCTTTTGCTAGATTAACCAAGAACAGAAGAGAAAGAACCCAAATAAGCTCAATCAGAAATGAAAAAAAGTTACATTACAACTGATACCACAGAAATATAAAACATCACCTATGAATATTACATAAATCTCTACATGTATAAACTAGGGAATGTAGAGGAAATGGACAACTTCTTGGAAACACACAACCTCCCAAGACTCAAGAAGGAAGAAATAGAACTCCTGAACAGACAAATAATGAACAGTGAGATTCTGAGATCAAACCGGCAGTAAAAAACCTCTCAACAACAATAAAAAAATCTCTGAACTAGGTAGATTCACAGCCAAATTCTATCAAGCCTACAAAGAAGTCCTGATACCCATAATACAGAAACTATTCCGTAATATTGAGAAGGAGAGAGCCCTCCCAAATTCATTCTATGAAGCTGGTATCACCTTGATACCAAAGCCAGGAAAGGAAACAATAAAAAAAGAAAATTACAGACCAATATACCCTATAAATATAGATGCAAAAATCCTCAATAAAAAATTAGCAAACCAAATTCAGCAGCACATCAAAAAAATAATCCATCAGGATCAAGTGGACTTCATTTCAGGGATGAAAGGATAGCTCAAAATATGTAAATCAATAAATGTGATTCACAACATAAAGAAAAGTAAAAACAAAGACCACATGATCATCTCAATAGATGCCGAAAAAGCATTTGACAATATCCAGAACTCTTTCATGATAAAAACCCTCAATAAATTAGGCATAAAAGGAATATATCTCAGAATTATAAAAGCCATATATGGTAAACTCACGACAACATCATCCTGAATGGGGAAAAATTAAAAGCATTCCCATTAAGAACTGGAACAAGACAAGGATGTCCACTGTCATCACTTCTATTCAACATAGTGCTGGAAGTCCTAGCCAGAGCAATCAGGCAAGAGAAGAATATCAAGGATATCCAAATTGGGAAAAAAGAGGTAAAACTATAGCTTTTTGCTTACAACATGGTCCATATCTAGAAAACCCCAAAGATGCCACCAAGAATCTCCTGGAATTGGTAAATAAATTCAGCAAAGTCTCAGAATACAAAATTGATGTACATAAATCAGTAGTATTTCTATACACTAATAACAGTCAAGCCGAGAGTCAAATCAAAGACTTGATACCATTAACAATATCAACAAAGAAAATAAAATACCTAGGAATATACCTAACCAAGGAGGTAAAAGATTTCTACAAGTATAATACGGAAACTCTGAGGAAAGAAATTGCTGATGATACAAACAAATTGAAAAACATATCATGCTCATGGATAGGTAAAATCAACATTGTTAAAACATTCATACTGCAAAAAGTGATTTACAAATTCAATGCAATCCCCATCAAGTTACCAAAGTCATACTTCATAGATACTGAAAAAATAATTCTATGCTTTGTTTGAAACCAGAAAAGTGCCCGAATAGCCAAAGCAACCTTAAGCAAAAAGAACTAATGTGGAGGCATCCCATTACCAAACTTCAAACTATATTACGAGGCTATAGTAACCAAAACACTATGGTATTGGTACAAAAACAGAGACATAGACTAATGGAACAAAAGACAGAACCCATATATAATACCATGTACCTACAACCAACTGATCTTTACCAAAGAAGACAACAAAGCACATTGAGGAAAAGAAGCCTGATTCAATAAATTGTACTGGGAGAATTGGATAGCCACATGCAAAGAATGAAACATGACCCCTATCACTTACCACTCAAAAAATTAATTTAAGATGGATAAAAGACTCAGATCTATGGCATAAAACCATAAGATTTCTAGAGGAAAATGTAGGATAAACTCTCCTAAATATCAGCCTAGGCAAAGAGTTTATAAGTAAGGCCCCAATGGCAATCATGGCAACAACAAAAATTAATAAATGGGACTTGATTAAACTAAAAAGCTTCTGCACAGCCAAGGAAATAACAGAGAAAATAGACAACCTACAGAATAGGAGAAAATATTCACAAGCTACACATCCAATAAAGGGCAATAACCAGAATTTACAAGAACTCAAGCAAATCAGCAAGAAAAAAACAAACAACCCCATTAAAAGATTTGAACAGAAGCTTCTCAAAAGAAGAAAGACAAATGGCCAATAAACATGTGAGAAAATGCTTAACATCACTAATTGTCAAGGAAAGCAAATTAAAACCACAATTTGATATCACTTTACCCCAGTTAGAATGGCTTTTATTAAAAAGTCCAAGAAAAATAGATGCTGGCATGGATGCAGAGAGAAAGGAATGCTTATATGCTGTCGGTGAGACTGCAAATTAGTACAACCTCTATGGAAAACAGTATGGAGATTCCTCAAAGAACTAAAAGTAGACCTACCATTCAATCCAGCAATCTCATTATTGGGTATCTACCCAAAGGAAAAAAAGACTTTTTATCAAAAAGACACCTGCACTCGAATCTTTATTGCAGCACAATTCACAATTGTAAAGATGTGGAATCAACACAAATGCCCATCAATTCATTAGTGGATTAATAAAATGTGGTATATGTATACCACGGAGTACTACTTAGCCATAAAAAAGATGAAATAATACCTTTTGCAACAATCTGGATGGAACTGGAGACCATTCTCCTAAGGGAAGTATCTTAAGAATGGAAAAAAAAACACCACATGTACTCACTATTAAATTGGAACTAACCAAAGAGTACACATATGCACAGAGGGAAGTAAAATTTAGTGGAAATTAACCAGGGGAGAAAGGGGGAGCAGGGGAGGGGGATAACCAACCTAATGGGCAATATGAAAACTACTTGAGGGGAGGAGGAAGGGGGAGGGGAAGGGAATAAATCAACCTAATAGATAATATGAAAACTATTTGGGAAGTGGACATACCTATAGCCATGACTCAAATACTGTAAAAATGATCTATGCAACCTAAAACATTTGTGCCCCCTTAATATTTTGAAATAAAAAAGGGGCTTGGGGAAAATAATAAAACCAAACTATGATATTTTGTGCACTTAGTAAAAATTAGTGACTCAGTGGAACAAATTTAATATTATTGTGAGCTCTAAAACTGGACTACTTGGGTTTGAATCTTGTTTCTCAAGAAGTTCTTTCTGTGTCTCTTTGAATAGTTTATAAATCTTTTCAAATCTAAATAAGTTCTTGTAAGCTTTACAACACCCAGTATTATTTTTCTCAAGTATTGGAGACCATCTCTGAAAACTTAATCAAGGAATATAGCATCTCTATAACCTAGTTTCTGTCGAAGGATATGCAAAACTACCTCTTTTCATAAAGATATGAAAAGTTTAGGTTTTAGTTTGATAAATTCAATTAGCAAACACGAGTAGTCACTCTAACTATCGAGTGAATTTAAGATGAACTCTAGGTGAAAAATGGTGCTGTTAAGTTCTCTTACTTGATGTCTAGTTATTGTTTATCTTGAGAACATGTATGTAATGCATTATATCTCCTTGACTATATAAAAAGGTGAGATTTGTTTCTATTTTGTCAATCTCTTAGCAGATTTCCCATGATACACATGGGGAATCTCACATTCTAGTTTAATGTTTTCCAACAATAAACGTTTTCTTATGTTTGACCTCTGTGGAGAGGTTTTCTGGGCTGAGAAGTAATTTGTTTTCTAATTATATTTCCCTAAAAAATACCAGTGACATCTATGAGAGAAATTGAAATTTTCAGTTAATTAAAAATTAGAATTTTCAAAATCTGTTACACACACAGTCCACGATCTTTAGGAAATGCATAAATGATAGGAATTATCATTTTAAGACTCCACTGTTTTGAATTATATTTCAGATGAAAATAGATGAATGAAACATTTTAAAATGAAAAAAAGATATTTCTAAAAATTTCAAGCTGAAATTATTCAAAAAATTATTTCATATTTGTTATAGTATATTACACATTATTACCACAAAATATCTTTTTGCTTAAGTAAATAAATTATAAAAAGTATTTCAGATATAGATAAACTGAAGGAAAATTTAAAAATTCATTTAATGATTTTATCTTTCCATCTGAAAATTTTGCTTAAAATTAAGTTCAAATTAAACTTTTGGCATGATTGAACAAAACATGCATATATCTTCACAGCTTCACTTTAAAGGAGTTAGTACTTTTATTCACTTTGCTGGCATACTGATAAATAGTGTTGTGCTTAAATTGGGAAGCTTTCCAGGAAAGAGACTAAGCACAGTGAACTTCATTTGCTGGAAAAACAAATGTTAAAATAGAACATTTCTTTCCTATAATCAGTATAATGCTATGGTGCAAGCTTTACAAGGGAGTTAACGTATGCAGTTAATACTTTTTTTTTAATCTTTTTTATTTCAGAAAATTATGGGGGTACAAACATTTTGGTTACATGTTATGACCTTGCCACCTCCCAACCATGATTTGAGACATGCCCTTTTCCCCTTACAATGCTTATCACGTCCATTAGTTTTGAGTTTACCCACCCCCAACCCCCCTATCCCCAAAGAATATTACTACTGTATGAGCACTTGAATGTTGATCAGTCAGTGCCAGTTTGATGGCGAGTACATGTGGTGCCTATTCTTCCATTCTTGTGATACCTCACTTTGGAGGATAGCCTCAAGCTCTATCCAGGAGAATGTAAGAGGTGCTAGGTCACCATTGTTTCTTATAATTGAGTAGTATTCCATTGTATATATATACCATCTTTTATTAATCCACTCATGGATTGACGGGCACTTTGGTTGTTTCCACATCTTTGCAATTGTGAATTGTGCTGCCATAAACATTCCTGTGCAGATGCCTTTATTGTAGAATGACTTTTTTTCCTTTGGGTAGATGCCTAATAGTGGTATTGCTGGATCAAATGGTAGTTCTACTTGTAGGTCTTTGAGGTATCTCCAAATTCTTTTCCACAGAGATTGCACTAACTTGCAGTCCCACCAAGAGTGTAAGCATGTTCCTATCTCTCCACATCCTTGCCAGCATTTGTTGCTTTGGGATTTTTTGATACAGGCCAATCTTACTGGAGTTAGGTAATACCCGATTGTGGTTTTGATTTGCATTTCCCTAATGATTAGAGATGTTGAGCATTTTTTTATATGCTTGCTGGCCATTATTCTACCTTCTTTTGAAAAGTTTCTGTTCATGTCCTTTGTCCATTTATTGATGGGGTTGTTTGATTTTTTCTTGTTAATTTTTTTCAGTTCTAGATAGATTCTTATTATCAGCCCTTTATCAGATGTGTAGAGAGCAAATACTTTCTCCCATTCTGTAGGCTGTCTATTCGCTCTAATGATAGTTTCCTTGGCTGTACATAAGCTTTTTAATGTGATGAGGTCCCATTTATTTATTTTTGTAGCTGCTGTAATTGCTTTGGTGGTCTTCTTCATAAATACTTTGCCTAGGCCAATGTCTGAAAGGATCTTCCCTACATTTTCTTCTAGGATTCTTAAGGTTTCATGTCTTAAGTTTAAGTCTGTTATCCATCTAGAATTGATTATTGTAAGAGGTGAGAGGTGGGAATCCAGTGTCAATCTTCTGCATGTACCTATCCAGTTTTCCCAGCACCATTTATTGAGAAGGGATTTTTTCCCCCAGTGTATATTTTTATCTGCTTTGTCAAAGATTAAATGACAATATGCGGATGGTTTCACCTCTGGATTCTCCGCCCTGTTCCAAAGGTCTATATCTCTATTCTTGTGCCAGTACGATGCTGTTTTAGTTACTATAGCCTTGTAATACAGCTTGAAGTCTGGTAGATTGATATCTCCCAGTTTGTACTTTTTGCTTAAGATTGCGTTGGCTACACAAGGTCTTCTCTGGTTCCACACAAAGTGTGGAATTAGTTTTTCTAAATCTGTAAGGAATGATGCTGGTACTTTGATGGGGATTGCATTAATTCTGTAGATCACTTTAGGTAGTATAAAAAAGATGGTTAGATGCCACAAAGTAGGTGGACATGCCTTAACCTTATGTGTGTTGTGCAGGCCCGAGAGCCTCTTCCATCCTTGTCAAGGGGAGTGCTAACCTTCTCTCCTTTCTTACAACATTGCAGTTAATGCTTTTTAAAACAATTTTATGTGATGCCCTGTTTTCCACTGGCCAGGTGGTTTGTTTACATTAGGGACTTACACATATTTCTCACAAATAGTTCTAAAATGGGTTTAATGATGTAGATTTTTAAGAAATGCAAAAAGAAGAAAAAATACATAAAAATGTGTTATCCAGTGTTACAAAAGCTCTTTATAGCCAGTTTTCCCTTTAAAAAAGTTCTCAGAAATACACAATGAATAAAAGTTTGCTTTTAGAATAAATCTTTGTGTTTTCTGACATGAAAAGCCTTGACATTTCCTCTCTTGCAGCAGACATTTATTCCATTGTCATATTTGCTTCCCATCCTTTATTTATTGTTTAGTTAAATGGAAAATTCAAAATCCAGACCCAAGTTCTCCTGCAGTGTTTCTATACAGCTATTCAATGTTTCACAAAATGAAAATAAGAAAAGTGTGAGAGATGCTTTCCACTTCACCATATTACCTGCCAACTGTTCAATGAAGAGAGGAATAGAGAGATATATGTTTAATGCCTTTAAAAATTCAATAAAGCAAACAAGATTATTAAAATTCTGTGTATGATTAGTTATAAGAAAGGATGCATCCTAGGAATATTTTATATTCACAATTTTAATCCTTTACAATACTAAATACATTTACTAAGTAATGGGAATGATTTTGATAATCTTTTATATTGTGTTATATCTATTCCTTTAAGCTTTAATTAATATAATTGATGGAATAAATGACTTAAAATAAATTTTAAGCACAATATCCATGTGATAAATCAGAATAATTTTATCTATTTTTACAACCTGAAAATGGAATCATCTGCCTATCTGAAAACAACACAAAAAAAACACAAAAAATCTGGTCACTATTGACTATTGAAGAAGATTTGACTATCAGCATAGTTGAAACTATGAATGTAATTAGAAAATGTATTATGGTTTTTGTAATGTACAATTGATGAATATTATTTGAATCTTTCATAATTCTTTACTATAATTTCATTTATATATAATTGATTTTAAACATCTAAGTTTTTAACTTGAGGTATCACCTTTTCCTAATGTGCTAGATTATCTCTAACATTTTATCCCAGAAATAGTGTAAGGCACAGGCATTCTGTGTTTGACTTTTAGAATAGTTCAGCAAGAAGTAATAAGAATCAGTCTAACCTGATTATGGTCAATTGGGACAACATTCCTAGTTAATTTTAAATTATTTTGAGTTTAATATTTAAATTTCCACCCAATTATTTTACTACTATGCAAGTGGTAGTACATTAACATTGGTTAAGCCCGTCTCTAAATTGAAAATTTTGCTCTAAAGGAACAATTCAGGATGAATGTGTTTTTTGGAAAGCACGTAAAGACTCTTTTTTTCACTGAACTCAATTAAAAAGGAACTCATAGAAAATACGTGTTTAAAAAAATGAAAAATTTATATTTAGTTTAAAAATTTATATGAAAATATATCTATGGAAAAGATTTTTGGAGACATACAACTATATAATAAATAGGCTATAGAATTTGAGGTGATTTTCATTTATACCTTGTGTTTTCCTCAAATTATTTTGTATTAAACATTATTTATTGTTATAATAATAAAAGCAGTTTAGAAGGTATTTAGTGGTAAGCATATCAATAAGCTGTAATAGGAATAAGCATATATTAATATAAAATAACAAAATAAAATATGGGTACATAAATTTACATATAAAATATCATTTAATTCTAATTCCAACATTTAGTAGTAGCTTTGTCCCAATGTTTAGAAATTATGTAACGGTTTACATAATGTGGTGACCAACTGTATGGTTCCCCAATGAGTACTTACATCTTTCTGTGGCTGTAACACTTAGGTTGTACCAAGCACTGATCTCCCGGTCAAGTGGGTTAGTTGTAATGATTGTGCCATTGTCATCAATATTGAACACTTTGCTCCTGGTGATAGAATACCTGAAGCAAAAGGAAAGTATTCTAAATGTTATTATCCTTTCTATATAATAGTGTTACATAACAGTCTTTCTATGAAATAAGACAAATTATTAAATGCATGCTGTGCATATCTAATGTAGTGCTGAATAATTTTTAAAATGCTGCTGTATTCATGTATTTAAGAGTCAACTCCATGGAGATAGGAAAAAAATAAAAAACTAAGATGACTTCAGATTTAAATTGATGTATGCTAAATCTAAACACATGTCACTCATTCTCACGTCCAAAAAAGAATTTCAATAAGTGAATGAGTTGCTTAAAAAAATGGCAGCATCCATTTGTGAAATGAAGAGAACTATGTACAAATAAGTAGGGGTAAAAATTAATGATTGTGAATCTTTTTTTTCCTTTGAAGTAAAAGTAAAACATAACTTCAGCCTAGAGTAGTAATGGTCTCTTTCCTACACTACATGTGTTGCTTGCTAATCTGTGCATTATATTATAATTAATTGACTGCTGATACATAAAAATGTTTGTTTTTATTTTTCAAAGGACATAATTTGATAAAACATAAATTTTCTTTACATAGAAGATAGATCTTTAATTCTTTCAGGAAATCTGAAAGATTTCTGGAATCTGAAAAATTTCTGGAATCTGGAATCAGCAATCTGAAAGACCAAATGTGTGTGTGTGTGTGTGTGTGTACACACACACACACACACACACACATACATACATATATATATATATATATATAAATTTGTTAGGTAGATAGTGAGGGATTCTGGGTCTCCTAAAGATGAAAGTGGGTGCTGTTTCGGTTCGACTCCCAAAATAGGCTCTCAGAAAGGGTCATGGGAGATCCACCTGTGCAGTAAGACTCAGGTTATATAACTCCCAACTGTCCAATCAAAGTCGTTCCATGGTGATGTCTGAGTCATGAAGGAGGTCCCAATCTGGACACTATAAAACAAGACAGAGACCATAACCAAGCCTCTTTTGGCCCTCTTTTGCAATGACAATGGGTCCAATCGTCATCTGTGGCATATGTATCTCTCTCTGTAAACCTGTATCTTGCTCTTGCTCTATACTCCTATCTTTCTCTCCTCAATACACCTCATTTTTTTGCTTGCCTTACTTTGGTGTGTCTAGTCATTATTTGGCCATGAGCCAAAGACATTTCAGACTAATAACCAACATTTCAGACTGTGTCCCAACAAATTCATATATATATATATGTATATATATATATATATATATATATATATTCCAAAAGGAAAATACATCCAATGTGCTGTTAGATATTACACCATGCATGAAAAGAAGCCGGGTTACAAAATTCCCTCATGAGAAAGTCTCAAAAATGATCTCAAACTCCATAATGACAGAAGCCTTTGAAGTATTCAGCATGTCTTATCTGCTTGCAAGTGTTTAATAATAAAAATTAAAGAGTAGTAATAACTGGGGTTCAGTAATGGCTTCTCATTGCATGTATATTCCAGAAGACTTTGATGAGACATGAATGAGGTTTGCCATAATTACGTGTCAAAAGATGAGACTATTTTAATCTTGAATTGAACGGTTTCTAAAAATATTGTACTAATTTGTAGATTGGTGTTTAGAGGAGAAGTAAAGAGGAATTACAAAGAATTAAGCTTTAGAGGAGTTCAGTTTTAACTATAGTCAATTTAAAACATTTATAAGCGTTTTTCTTAAATATCCACAAGGCGTTGCATTTCCTACTTAACAGATTTGTTGGCAAAATTAAACAGTATTTTAACAGTCGCTATTTTGTATTAAACATCTAATCTTATTTCTATAAAACATCTTTCCAAATAAATCCCATTAAAAGTTTGATAGGAAATTATAGTTTATGATAATTAATAGGATCTGTTAGAAATTAGGAAGAAGAGCCCCGGTCATAAGAAATAGGTTCAGGTCCCATTTAAAAACTAAAACAGAAATAAAAACATATGTAGCCCTCTAGGAAGAAGGGATAAGCTGGAAAACTTAATATGATGTTAGCAGTGATGTGTAGTATGTATTATTTTCCTTAACCCCATTTAGAACCACCAGTTTTGGCCATGTCAATATTTACTCCCCAACTCTAGTTTCACCAGATTAAATGTCCTTGGCCTTGACATAAGTTTTAGTTAATTAAATTGTACATATATGCATATTTGTAATATATATTTATGTATTAATATATGTATATTTATAATATAGTTATGACTATATATTCATATATGTATATTTGTAATATATATGAATATATACAAGGGCTGTCCAGAAAGTATCCCACCATTATTAATATAACAAGAATGGTTACATGGCTGGATATTTCCGGACAGCCCTCATATTTCCCTTCACTTTATTTTTAAAAATTAGGAGACAAACATCAGAAAATTCATAAATAGTAAACAGCTATGCTATTTTGATATGTACCATCATCACCTTGTCCAAATTTAACACTGGTAATTTTCCCACCATAATTCAATTAAAGACATATTTTAAAATAATTTCAGACTAACAAAGATGTTGCAAGAACAGCATAGCGTGTTTCAATAAGCCCTTCACCCAGCTTCTCCTAATGCTAAAATCTTATATAAAACCTCTGTATTATTATTGTTTCAAAACTAAGAAAGTAATTGCTATAATAATCAAGTAAACTATAAATTAGAGTTGGATTTCAGCGGTTTTCCTGCCCATGTTATTTTCCTTTCAAAATCCAATCTAGGATTCCATACCGCATTTCATTTTCATGTGTCCTTAGGCTTGTCCACAGTTCCTCAATGTCCTTGCCATTCATGATCTTGATGCTACTGAAGAGTACTAGCCGTTTATTTTATAGAATGTCTCTCAATTTGGGTTTGTCTGGTCTTTTCTCACAATTAGATGAAGCTTATACATTTTTGACAGGAATAACAAAGACATGATACGCCCTTCTTAGGCTACCCTATCAGGAGCATGTGATATTGACTCTATCTTATTAATGGTGATATTAACCTTGATCACGTGATTAGGTGATGTCAGCCAGGTTTCTCTACTATAAAATTACTATTTTTTCTTTTGTAATTAATAAAGATCTCAGGAAGATATTTCAAAATCATCTGGTTTCTTCTCAAACATTTTCTCAATAAGTTTAGTGTCCACAGATGAATAATGCCCACAGTAATTATGACTTTGGTGTACTAATGATGATTTCCTATTCCTGTCATCTTTCTACATTTCTTAGTAACAATAATTCTATAAGAAAAATGTGTCCCTTTACTTATCTATATCAGTACTAACTCATAATTTTTTCCGATGTTCAATAAGCCAAAAATCATCATATAAACCAAATACTGTTATATATCTGTTACTTAAATATTTATAGCTTTGGGCATTTGGAGTAATTCCAGAACAGTTTTTGGGCCCTTAAAACACTTCCCCACTCTTTCATTTTTTTTTTTTTTTGAATACTTCCTTTCTTTCTGGAACAAGGTGCACCAGGACCATCTTGCATTTTCCCTGCAACAGCTCTGGTTTCCAATTCTTTGATGAGTCTCTATTATCTTTAATTGAAGAATTGTATTAGAAAGTAACATCTACGTGCTAAAAGTTTCCATTGCTGCTGCTTCTGTTTCATTGCCTTTAGGCACTTTGAGCAGACAGCAAGAGGAAATATATGTATGTATACCCATGCATACAAACACATCTACATTTATTTGTGTCAATCCACCTATAATACATATTAAGAAGGCATTAGTGCATAATGATACCTCAGATACCAGTCCAACACCACAGCCTTCATGTAAGACTTATCCCATTTCTTATTTGGGCCCTCTTCTTTAGATGATAGCAAACCTTACTCTCATCTTCAGTATATTTACTTATGTGTTCAATTCTAGCATGCATGTAGAGTAGCAAGCATTGCAGTCGCTAAACAATAGCCCAGTAAAAAACAAATTCAGCATGTGGAGCACATGTCTTAAGTACAGCCATTTTTTTCCTCCAGATTTAGAATTGAAATACTGTTTTCCAAAATTGCTTAGGTTATATTTTTACCCCAATCACCCTCATACAAACATCCTTGCATTCCTGGGCACACCCCAATTGGTAGTGATGTACTCCTATCCTTTCCACAAATAGCTGGAGTTGCTATTGTTTTGTCAATAATTTCTGTCTTTTGGTTTATGAGGGATATTGGTCTGTAGTTTTCTTTGCTTGTAGTATTTGGTAGAATTTATTAGTGACATCTTTTCATCCTGGAATTGACCTTTCATTTTTAAAGATTTTTAACTGAATTTTTGATTACATATTTTTTTGTGTATACATATATATGGTTGTATATGTATATATAATTAATGAGGTTATTTATCTTTTTTTAATATAAATGTTGGTGATTTATCTTAAGAAATCGGTCTGAATGTATGGGCATAGAGTTGCCAAAAGTAGTCCTAATAATCAATTTTTTTTAATGTCTGTGGGATCAATATTTACGCCCTTTCATTTGTGGCATTTCTGATAATGGTAATTTTTATTCTCTCTCCCCTCACCCCCATCTGTCTGGCTAGAGATTGATAAATTATACTCGTGTTTTGAAAAAACAACTTCTGTTTTTTGTTTCATTGTATTTTTATATTGCTTTTAATCCCATTGTTCGTGATCTAATCTTTTTATTTGATTCTTTTTTGCTTGCTTTGGGTTTCACTTGCTTTTGTTTTGTTTTGTTTTTCTTAAAGAAAAGAATACACCATTTTTCTTACATTTACAAAATATTTCAAAATTTGACTTTAGGCTTAGTTAAGAAGGAATCTTCAATAATATACAAAGAATAAATTATACCCAGTGATGACGAAAAAAGTATAATAACCCTCATATCTGGAGTCTAAATAATATGGTAATTGTCTTAGTCAACTTGGGCTACTATAACAAATTACCATAGACTGGCTAGCTTATGGACAACTGAAACTTATTTCTCACAGTTTTAGAGGAAAGAAATCCAAGATCATGATGCCAGGATGGTTGGTTTCTGACGAAGACCCACTTAAGGTTCCACACTGCTGACTTCTTGTATCCTCTGGAGTAAAGAGAAAGGGAGAGAGCTTTCTGGGGCCCCTTTTGTAAGAGCACTAATCCCATTCACTAGGGCTCTGCCTTTGTGAGTGATTCCCTCCCATAGGAACCACCTGCTAATACCATTACCTTGGGGTGTAGCATTTCAATATATGAATTTTGAGGGAAGCAAACATTAAGTCCTTTGCAGTAGTAATACATAGTCTTAGGGATAAAATGAAAATTTTAAGGAAAATTCTTTATGAAGTTCCTCATAATTTTATGATGGTAATTGTATTGCAGATGGTCTCTGGGCTCCTCTAATTTCTACTATACTAGGCTCCTTAAAGCATTGTCATCTCACTTTCAAGTCTAATATTGCATCCTTCCTTCATTTTTGCACCCTTTTAAAAAACACTTGACATATGGTTTATTATTATAATTCATATCAATGCAGCTCCTACTTTACAAGCTTTTCTGACCTTAGCAATAACAAGAATATTTTGTTAAACTCGTTTATTTATCCCACCCAAGACTTGCTGATACAAAGCCAAGGAATCTTCATGCTTCACAGAAACAGCAGGTGACTCTTAGTCAGTAGAAAAAACTAATATGAGTTAAATGAATTGGGTATAATTTACTTTGTTTACTATGTGTGATTCTCTGTCTTCCAAAAGAATGAAACATCCTTAAGGCTAAAATCCAATATACTAATGTTTCCTTTGGTTTTCATAGCTCTTACCATGGACTGGGTATTAAGAAAGAGATATTATCAAATTAAAACTCAAATTGAAATCATTTTTCATTTTGTATTCAAACATCTGGATTTTTTGTTTCCCAAAAAAGAAAAAGAGAAAAAGAAAACTAAAAAGAAAAAACCTCCTGAAATGTGCTCAAGTGGCTATTTTCATACAAATCCCATTTTTTTTTCATAATATATATTGAATGTTTGATAAATCAAGTTATACTATATGGAAAAACAGCAACCACCACAACAAAAATCTTCTGTATTCTCAATGATTCTAACATATATATGAAAAACAATCTTTTTAAAAAGACATTTCTAAATGAAAGATCATCTATCAAATCATTGAAACTTATTCTTTTGAATAGGCACTTACAAGTTATTTCTAAAAGTAATTATTTCAGTATAAAAATGAAAGTTGTTAGCTAAAATATTTTTAGGTTGAAAATTTAAGTAGCCACCAGTAGTGACACTATAGAACACACAACTTCTTAATATTTGGCTGCAGCCTACTTTTTCTAATACATAATATATGTGGTATTTTTACATGTAGTGGACATGCAATTCTTAATTTTGTATTATGCTTTAAAGATATGCCATGTTTTTATCTATGCTTCATAAGAATTATTATTGATTAAATTTATTCCCTTAATCACATCCCTGAGATTGGTGTCCAACACTTTATTTTAAATGACATTGAACACCTTAAAATCATAATAGTTTCTAAAAATTCTACAGTATCCAATATTCTCTGAAAAACAATTAATAGCTTAATAGATATATATTTTCAAAAATGAAATAATTGCTTTACTGGATCACACACACATATATTTGTGCATATACACTTATAAAATTATTAAAATCACTACTAGTAAGAACAATACCTACACATTAGAAGGCAGCATATTATGAATAGGAAGTAAAATGGAAAAGTAGAACATCCCTTTGTACCAAAAATTTAATGGAGCTTCTTCGCTGTACCAGCAATGCCTCCAAAGAGCAAAGCAATAGCCAGTATGTTAATGAACACATGGAAGTTTATGTGATTCTGTAGACTCTGAGTTGTGGAAAATAGGTGAGCAAGGGAAGGCAGTGGAAATATGTAACAAGTTTTTTTTTTTTTTTATGTCCAAACAGACTACACCTCAAATATTGAAAGAAAAAAAGAGAGAGAGATATCACAACACAGTAACTAAAAATAACAGATTATTTTAACACATGGGAAATCTTTGTTTAATTGTAACACAGACATTTATTTCTAACCCGTTGGACTTACATCATTTTACTCCTTTAAGTGGTATCCTGTAAAAGCTTTCTCAATTTTTGAATTTCATTTCAATTAAAAAGTATTTAAATGAGCCCCATTTTGATCAACTTTGCTTCAACTCTGACTTGGGATAAAAAAAAGTTTTCTTTTCTGTTACCTTCTTACTCCAGTGAAAAGGGAATCAATTGTACTGATTTTACTTGGTTTCTTACACAGGTTTACCTGTTTCTTACACATTTGCAATCATCTATTTCATTGCATATTAACCAACATTGAAGTTCCAGATTTTAATTTGTTTGTTTAAAGTGTTACAAATCCATTAAGTATCACATAGAGAAATATAGATACAGACGTATCTTTGAATTTGCATTCAATTTTATTTTCAGTCTAACCCGTGTTTACTTATTTATTAATGTGAAGCTGACCTTACAGACATACCTGATAGGAGATTTTCTATGATCTGGGTCTGTGGCAGACACTGTGCCTACAAATGATCCATGTGGGTTTTCTTCAAAAATTTCAAACACATAATATGGAAGGAGGAAAATTGGAGGTTCATCCTCATCTTCTACCTGAACCTTAATGAAAGTGCTGGAAGCTTCAGTGTGGTATTTCATAAGCTTCTCATCAACATGACAGTTTTTAACTTTGGCTCTAATACCATAGTAGTTCTGGTGTTCAAAATCCACTTTCTACCAAGAAAGACAATGTACATAGAAGAAATGGCTTTAATAATCCAAGATATTCCTTAGGAGGAAAAATAAAGTTTTACTTGTTAATTTAAGCTTCAGTTGCCTTTCAGTTACGCTTCCCTTTTTATGTACATGGATCCCTCTTGTATAATCATTAATCAGCCATAAAAATCTGTTTGTATTTTGTTACTTACATCTATTATAAAATGTTTCGTAATAGCAACTATAGTTCATTTATGATTAAAATTGTATTTTTCTGGCATAAATATCCCATGGAATTCAGAATTAATTTCCTCATATTTAAGAACTTTTAAAAAATTTGTCCTTTATTTGATTTTTTAAAAACTGTTCTACATATAATTCAAGAAGCTGGATAACTCATCTCTAAACTCCATTTCCCCCTAAACCATAAATCACAGGATCTTATTTCAATTACTTAATGAAGAAAAAAAACTAACCAGCTACCCAAAATCATTATATGTATTTCTGATTTGATTTTACACTATTCTGCAAAGCAAATAATTTTAATATCTCTACCTTTTTTAATATAACTATTCCTTCTTGGGTCTCATTATTAGTAATGATGTCAAATGTTTGTGAATCATCCTCTTCAATGCTATAATCCATTTCTGCATTCTCTCCTATGTCACTATCATACGCCATGATTGTGCCTATAGAAGTGCCAGTTGGTGCAGATTCAGAGACAGTCAGGCGGTATAAACCTTTAAAAACAAAATTCAAGATATTTCAGACAAATACTTAACATAAGAAACTCCCAATTATAGCATCCTTTATACCAATACTTACCCTTTCCATTTACTTATTATAAGTGTCAATCTTAAACTCTCTCTCTCTACATATATATATATATATATATATATATATATATGTATGTATCCTCTCACTTTCTATTTTGAAATCTGAACATTTTCCCACTATCCTATTTGAGCTTCTATCATTGCCTCTCAAATATTTCTTAGGCAGGGATATTACTAGTATGTATTACTCCAAATTTCCATTCATATGTACACCTCCTCAATATTCATGATTTATTTGCTATTGTATCCTTCAACCTTCCTGAAGTAAGTTTGATAAAAAGTGTTTTTTGATTCTCCTCAAACATTCCTTGGTAACTGAAGTTATGAATAAATGTAACTGTAGATTAAAGGTGGGAGAGAATGAATGCAACTAGTTGGATTCCAAGTATAATAGTTTGATTTTGAGATTCTGAGCCTGGATTACACTAGCCATCATGGAAATACAAAGTAAAGTAGATCTAAAAGAGCTGGTAAGTGGAAATAGTAAAAAAAAACAATATCAGATTCAAAGATGACCCCAGTGATTTCATCCCAAGAAAATAACTTCAGATATATTTGAAATAGATAGATACAACTACAAATTACTGAGCTTTTTTTCTTTATTTTTCAGGAGTAATTTGTAAAAAATATGATAATTACTTTATTAAATTTATTTTAATTGAGAATTAAATTATTATTTATAATGTATGCTAAAATGTAAAAAATCATCATGGATGTCAGTATTCTAAAGAATGCAGCTCCTTAGAATTAAAAGGAGGGAGCATATATCATGGACTTTTTCTTCAAAGGGATTCTTGGTTCCCTTAAAAGCATAGAGTAAGTCACTTCAGAGATTGCATTTTGAGATTTTACTTTTTAACTAGGAGAAGTGTTACTTAAAAATTGCTAATATTTTATCATTTGTTTTTATTGTGAAAATAACAGTTTAACAGTGCAGTGTTTCTCTTCTTATGGGAAAATTATAAGAATTGTTTGTTCAATTGCACAAATTATAAATTGCCAAGAAATTAATCTAGTGAAAACAATGGTACTACCATAAACTTGAAAGCAGACTTAAATGTGATTCAGTTTATGTTAAATTATTGGCCTTCAAAATTAGAAACAACTCAAACATTTCCCTTAATCAACACTTAATCTATGCAATTTTCCATACATTCAGAAATCATTTTCCATCACAAATTTTTCACAAGGCTCTGTTCTAGAGGCTGGGGATATAACAGGAAACAAGACATAGAAAGCTGCTACCACTAATTTATATTTTTGAAGATAAAGCAGATAATAAATAAAGTACTATTAAGTACTGAGATAGTGTTGTGTTGAACTGGTTTAAACGTTTTGATAATGTGGAAAATATTCACTCTGGATGTGACTTTTGGATAAGAACTGAAATAAAAGAATAAAATATACAAGCAAATGGAATTTCAGGAAGAAGAAAAGCCAGAGAGTCTTGAGTGTTCTGGGAACAGAGAGGAATTCAATTGCCTTGTGTGGGTTTTTCAGTAAGCAAAGGGCATAAAGTGAAGCAGATCAGGTTTGAGAGGTAATGGTACAGGATTGGATGATAGCAGATCATATCAGTATAAATAAATGGTCCATTAGGACCATAGGACCATTTATGTTATACTAAAGATCTGGACTTTTCCTGTGAGAAGGGAAGACATTGAAGTAGTATGATCTGACTTGAATTTTAACAAGATTACCAAAGCTGTGTTGAAAGTAGACTAAAGGAAAACAATGGTGTAAGCAGAGAGAAGAGATGCGAGCCTATTGCAATGACGGAGACAAAATAAGACAGTAGTATATCCAAGGTGGTAGTAATGGAGTTAGTGAAAATGTTCAGAGTTTAGATTTTTAAAAATTATTTTATTTTACTTTTAATCTACATATAGTAATTGTACATATATGTATTTATTGGGTACATAGTGATGTTTCAATACATATAATGTATAGTGATTGGATCAGTGTAATTAGTATATCCATCATCTCAAATGTTATCATTTTTTTTTTGCTGGAAACATTTAATATCTTTTAAAAGCAGAGATGACAGAATCTTCAGAGAAATGAATTTTAAGTCTGAGAAAAAGAAAATGAATTTTGAGTCTGAGAAAAAGAAAAGTAGAAAAAGGTGACTTTTAACCTTTAAACAAAAGAATTTTCTACTACCAGGAAGGGTGTGCGTGTGTTTGTATTCGTGTATATGCATGCGTGTGTGTGTATTTGCTCACAGAATACTGAAAATTAGGCAGCATTAAGAATTGTGCAGCACAGTTTAGGTTAGGTGAAAAATTAGAGTTGACCTGGATACTGTCAGTACAATCTAAGCTGGATCACTAATTCTTCACACACTGTGGTGTTTGAATTGAATAAGTGAGGTGTTGTCTTGAGCAATATGAAACCTGGATTTGTGAGTACCTGAGACGGGAAAATCTGTAAGAAGATGAGGTTTAAAGGAGGGGGAAGGCGAGAACAGGGGCTCAATTAAGTGTATGCTAAGTTTTAAATGTGTAAAGCATATATAAAAGAAGATGCTGAGTAGACAATTGGATTTATGCCTGTGGAGTTAATGGGAGTTCAGATGTATATTTCGAAGGTGTCAGCACAGAGGTGATATATAAAGCCATGTTGCTGAATATGAAGATCAAAGAATGAATGGAGAAGTATGAGAGACAAGATCAAAGTCTTGACCCCAGAAATATGCCACAGTTTAAAGATGTAGAGATGAATAAGAACAGGCAAAGACCGAAAAGAAGTGACTAGTAAGATGAAAGAAAAAGCTAACGAGAATGGTATGTTGAGTGTTTCAAAGATGAATTGATCAACTGTGTCAAATTCTACCAAGGAATCAAATTATATTAGAACTGAGAATTGACACTGGATTTAGTAACATTTAGGTTATTGATAGAAATGACCACATCAGTTTGGTTAAATAGTGGATGACACCAAGACAGTGGTTTCCAAAAACTTTGAGGAGAGTAATTGAAGACAGTGTTATCAACACTTTTAAGAAATCTTATCCAAAGAAAAATACAGAGAATCATTAGCTGAATACAGAAGTGAAGTCAAAAAAGTATTTTTTTGTATTGTTTTGTTTGTAAGATGAGAGAACAAAACAATAGCAAACAAACATGTCTGGATGCTAATAGCTATGAACCAACAGAAAGAGAAATTGTTAACACAAGGGAGAGAGATGTCTGAGAAATGTCCCTGATTGGAAGGGCAGGGAATGTTGGCCGCAGTGAGGTACATGTACTGAATATTTAAACTGAGAGGAGGGCAGTGGGAGTTCACAAGGGAAAGCAGTGTGAGCAAAAGTAAGGAGGCAAGCATAATGTTTTCCCAAACTCAAATGAGACTGAAGGCAGTAATACCATCATCTTATCCATAAACTCTCAGTAACTAAGAGAATTTTAAAAAATATTTTAAATGTTCTAATTTATTCAAAAAGTAAAAAAAATGTTAAAGCTGGGAAAAATCAGAAGAAGCTAAGAAAGATAGGAGAAGCTTCAAGATATTTGTTTCAAGAAGTTTCCTTGAAAATTTTCCTGTCTTCCAGAATCTTCTACATGCTACTTCACCATCATCTGCATAAAATTTGGAGATTATCCTGCTTTATCAAAGTGGGCCCAATCTTATTACATGAGTACTTAAAGTGGGAGAATTGGCAAAGTTGTGGGTTAGAGAGATGTCATTGTAAGAAGTATATGACAGCTTTTGCTGTTTCTGAGATGGGTTAGCTAAGTTAAGAACCATAAAGAGGCCTCTAGGATTTAAGGATGTCCTCCAGTTAACAGCCATCAAGAAAAAAGAGAAAATTCTACAGACACAAACAACAGAATTCCGCTGACCCTTAAATGAGCAAGGAAATGGATTCTCCCCTAATCCTACAGCAAGAAACGCAACCGTGCAGATATCTTGATCATAGCCTGATGAGACCCATACCAGACTTCTTTAACATAATAAATTTGTATTAAGCCATGAAGTTTATGACAATTTGTTACAGCAGTAGTAGAAAACTAACACCTTACTCCTTCATTTGTATTTGAATGATAACGCTAATGAAATTAATCACAATTTAGAATAATTAACAAATGTATATAATTCTAGGGCTAATGCAGCACTTTTAGAATACAAACTCTAACATCTGCCTATATTCAACACAGTTATATTAACATCATAATGAAGATTCAGGATGCTTTTTACTTACTTTCTTTAAATATAGGCTTATTGTCATTAACATCTGAAAGTTTAATTAATACACTCGTTGTTCCAGACAGTGCTCCAGGCTGACCAATCATGTCTTTGGCTTGAATAATTACCCAATACTCATCTTGCAGTTCTCTGTCCATTTTAGAAGATATTCTTATAACTCCTTTAAAAATGTAATAAATTCCAATTATTATTTCATTATTAACCATGATAGCTTCTTGGTTAATTTCTTAAGCATTTCACCATACAATCCTTCTTTTGATATATGTTGAACTATGACAGTGGGTCAGATACTGCCCTGGTGAAAAATAATAATAATAATAACTTAAATAGCAACTCTGCCTAGAGTCTAGAGTGGTCATCACAATAATAACAACACGGGTAGGCCCTTAATGAAATACTATATTAAGGGTAATCCACAGGTAGGAAAGAAAAATTCTTATTTTTACCTCAACTTATTTTCTGCTATCTTCTCTAACACAGTATTGGTATGCTACAATTAACTAGGCCACAAACTCTGAAATCAGCTCATTATGGATAACTGTGTAAATTATAATACCAAATTTATGTAAAAAAATATTTGGGCCCTTATGTTAAAATTTACTTAGAGTCATGTCATAGGACCTAAAGAAAGCTTTACTGTTGACAATTATTCAAAATGTGAATATATACATAATATATACATACATATTTAAAGAGAGAGAAATGCAAATCCAAACTCAAAATAGTCCATGATAAATGTAATAAATGTTCACCTTCTACAAAATAATTTAAAAATCGATTATTAATAATTGTCACTGAAAAGAACCTAGGAAAAACTCAAGACAGGAGTTTTGAGATGGGAGAAGGCCAAATAATGTTAAAGATTTTGGGAACACTTAAACACAAATATAAGGAAAAAAGACAGATGGCCAAAAAACATATGAAAATATGCTCAACATCAATAATCATCAGGGAAATGCAAATTAAAACCTCAATTGATAACACCTTACCCCTCTCATAATGGCCATTACTAAAAAATCAAAAAACAATAGATGTTGCCACTGGTGCATTGAGAAGGGAACACTCATACACTGTTGGTGGGAGTGTAAACTAGTACAGCCACTATGGAAAACAGTATGCAGATTCTTCAAAGAACTAAAAGTGGACCTACCATTTAACCCAACAATCCCCTTACTGTATATCTACCCAAAGGAAAACAAGTCATTTTATAAAAAAGACACCTGCACCTAAATGTTTATTGCAGCACAATTCACAGTTTCAAATATATGGAATCAACATAAGTGCCCAGCAACTGATAAGTGGAGAAAGAAAATGTGATATATATATATATATATATTCCATGGAGTACTACTCAGCCATAAAAATGAATAAAATAATATCGTTTGCAGCTACTTGGATGGAGCTGGAGACCATCATCCTAAGTGAAGTATTTCGGGAATGGAAGCCAAGCATCACATGTTCTCACTTATAAGTGGGAGCTAAACTGGGGATACATACACTCATAAAGTGATGTAATTGACAATGAAAACTAAGAAGGGGGTGGGCAGGGTGACAGATTAAAAACTACCTATCGAAAACAATGTACATTATTCTGGTGACAGATACATTAAAAGTCGTGACTTCAGCATTATGCAATTCATCCATGTGACCAAAAAACACGTGCACTTCCTCAATCTATTGAAATAAAAAAATAGCCAATTCCCAAATGTATCTAAGACAAAGCATTCAGTTAAAAAGTTGTGTTACTTATTTTTTTAAAGAGAAAAATCGAGCATAACCTGAAGGAATTTTAATTGTGGACTAAAGTATATCACTAATATAATCAATTGCATGAAGCAGAGTGGAACCACTGAATATGTTGACTAGATGCTGCTAGCATCTCTCCATGTGCAACTCAAGGGAGAATTGTGGGCTGGGCACCACAATTCATGCCTGTAATCCTAGCACTCTGGGAGGACAAGGTAGGAGGATTGCTTGAACTCAGGAGTTCAAGACCAGACTAAGCAAAAGTGAGACCCCATCTCTACTAAAATTAATCAGGTGTCATGGCACGTGCCTGTAGTCCCAGCTACTCAGGAGGCTGAGGAAGAAGGATCACTTAAGCTCAGGAGTGTGAGGTTGCAGTGAGCTATGCACGATGACACCATTGCACTCTACCCAGGGCGACAGAGCGAGACCCTTATCTAAAAAAGAAAGAATTGAACCCTTCCTCTAACTCCCCCACCCTGCTTCAAAAAAAAAAAAATATATATATATATTTTAAAAAGTTTAAAAAAAGGGAGGATTGTGTTTCATATTAGCAAAAGAGAATAGTATTAGAATTTTTGGTAATCTACACTAAAATCCATACAGATTAGTCAGTCACGCAATGGGTAAGAGAAACACAGAGGCCTTTGCTTCCCTTACCATGTCTTCAATTAACTATGCTTACTTTATTTTAAAATTTTCTTCTCAGCCTTCAGACTGAACAAAGGATATATATTCCTAGACCCTCTTATATCCCCCAAAACTTATGACTTCAGTGTTTTGACCCATGTTTGTCTTCCTATTCATTCTAACGCTCCTTCATCAATGCAATTGATAATTTGTGCTAACTTGACCGGTGTATTTAAGAAGCCAGTGTGCAGGGATCAGGGAGTGAAGGGTGGGAAGACAGTAGTGAACATGGTCACAAAGGTCCAATATGACCCAGCATGTATTTATTTCCTAGACACCTCTCTTTCTACTCTCTTTTGTGCTTTTCCACACTGGCTTCCAGTAGGTCTAAGAGCTTCAACTGTTTCTCCTCTCAGGAATTTCCCCTACATTCTTCCCACAACCTGGAACGCCCTTCCACTCTCTCTCCCCTTTGGCCTCAGCTCAGCATCTGGTTTCAGTGTATTCTGCTTTGACCACAGAATCTAAGGTCATCCTCATTTTCTTTCTCCTAGTGAAACTACTTTGTTTCATTTCATAATTACTTACAAGTTGAATGTATGTACATTAATATTCATGTTTAATATTTATATTAAGTTCCAAGAGAGGAGTCCATGTTATATCTTGTTTTTATTAGTAGTATTATTTTTGATGTTGCAGTGTCATAACTCTATAAACCTAGTATGTTGTATACGCCACATACATATTCAGCCTTTCTCAGCTAGGATTGTGTGAGGGAATTAAAGCCTAATGTCTTAAGACATTCACTGCATGTAATAAAATAACTTCTCTCCTGTGCATCCACATTAATAAATATTACATACCATCATTGGAAGACTTAAGAACATAGCCACTCAAATCACATTCCTTGTAATCTGACTCTTTTAAGAAAGCTTTATTGAGAAATGCTGAGCCACTTAATATTTGATGAATGAATGAATAAATAAATAAGAAATATTTAAGGTCCAACAAAAAGCTTTGATTATTTAAAGTTTTTCATGTAACCATGCTGTAAATAACATTTTCCTTTTATTAACAACCATAACATTTTACTTCTTTGGCACTTGTTACATTTTGGTTGATTAGTTATGTACTTTTTCTTTTCATTTTTTAGAGACTATAAGGTCCTAAGGGAAATATTCATATGGGCTTAGTCTTTGTTTTGAACATAACAATTAATATTTGCTAAATGAATTAATGTCATAAAATTATTATGTGTTCAACAGATATGTTTAAAAGAAAAGAGGAAAATCTGTGTTCTATTTATTTTATAAAGTTTTCAATTGATTAAAGCAAATTGGTAAAGCAATAATAGAAAAATAATCAAATATGGTATTCATCTAAGTCAAAAATATATAATATACACCTATAATCCTAGCACTCTGGGTGGCCAAGGTGGGACGATTGCTTGAGCTCAGGAGTTCAAGACCAGCCTGAGCAAGAGTGAGACCCCATCTCTACTAAAAATAGAAAAATTAGCTAGGTGTCATGGCATGTGCCTGTAGTCCCAGCTACTCAGGAAGCTGAGGCAGGAGAATCCCTTGAGCCCAGGAGTTTCAGGTTGCAGTGAGCAATGACGATGCCACTGCACTCTACCAAGTCCAAAAGAGTGAGACTGTCTCAAAAAAAAAAAAAAATTAGAATACAGAATTTTTTTTAAGTGAATGCTTCATACCAGTTTGTATACTCAGCCTTATATTCAGACTATAATCTCAGTCATTCTGTTTGGGTATGCAAGTGTATTTGTGGTTTTTATTTGTATTCCCTGATGACTAATGAGGCTGAGCATTTTTAATATGCTTACAGGCTTTTTGTATACTTCCTTTTCTCAATTGCTTTTAAATGTCTTTTTCCCATATTTTTAAATTAGGCTATTTGTCTTTTTTCTAATTGGTTATAAAATCTTTACATATGTTTTATACTCCACACAAAGGTTATTTGTGATTTGAATAAGGAAAATCCAATTGCTTAACCTTAGAAAAATCAACTAAAAGGCTACAAGACCAATATTAATTAAATGCTTAGGAATTACAACCCATGTATTTATTGAAACATCAGGCCTACCGTAAAACATGTTTCTAAGCAGGTATTTTTTCTGACATTTGCTTACTTCAGAATCATGTAAATAGCACTGTGTTTCATTCACAAATACCTGTTGTTGGTTCAATAGAAAAATATGGTTGGCCTTGTAATAAGCTGTATAGGAGACGAGCATGATTACCACTTGAAGGATCATCAGCATCACTTGCTGTCACCTGGATGACTAACGTTCCTGAAGAGAAAATATACAGTAACAGTAAATTAAGACTGTGGTCTTATTCAAGGATGAATTCAGTTTTATAAAGCATTCTGTCTTTACCAAAGCAAAAATGATGTTATAAAATGAAACTCAGTTCTTAATTTTAAAAGTAATATATTCTTGTATAGACAAAAGAATATAACCTTTTATAAAATATCCCTAAATCTCATATGCAATGTTGAATTTTAAACATGTACATTTGTGACATAAGGTGTGACTTTTAAACAAGTCATTATAATGTGTAATTTATAAATTCTTAAGCTTTCCAAGATGTGTTCTTAGTGGAGGAATCAAAAGGAACTTGGAAATGATTTTCACCAAAAATCATAGTGTAGCCTGTACCTTAAAAGATTGTGAAATGTTGATAAATATTTATAAAGATTATTGAAATCATCTTGAAAGAGTATCTAGTTTGAGGATGGGCATAATATTTAGCTTGTTCAATTCCTTTCTGTAATATACCTACTTATCTTGAAGAATTTTAAAAAAAAGCAAAACAAAATCTTGCATATATTGACAAGGTAAGTATTCTCATTAAAATCAGTAATAAGCAATAAAATCATGTGAAATAATTATTTGTACTTTTGAAATTAATGCTACATTTAAAAAAGTATTTATTGAAAAATATTGTGCTTTTTAATTTGCTTTCTGTAAACATAGAATTGAGCATTATGGATCTTGTTAGAAATCCATATTTGTTGAAACACTATGCACTGTGTCGATAAGAATGGCGACACAAATGGCACAAAATCAAATAGGCTCTGTGGTTTTCTTGACAGCTAGCATCATGAATTTTCCCATCACAATCCAATGTTATAAACTGAAACACTCTAATAGGCAACCCTTCTATACTTCACTAATTGTTGAAACTTTAACTGCTGCCCTCAATAGTGTGCTTTCTTTGTTCTGTCTTA
Organism: Propithecus perrieri; assembly: GCA_963574695.1. Classification (NCBI taxonomy): domain Eukaryota; kingdom Metazoa; phylum Chordata; class Mammalia; order Primates; family Indriidae; genus Propithecus; species Propithecus perrieri. The sequence continues at coordinate 67,441 of CAUYRB010015048.1, forward strand.
TCATTTTTAGGATAGTTGTTTAACATTTGTTTTAATGGCATAAAGTATATTTTACTCAAGCAGAATTTCTTCTTATTCCTATAATGTTAATAGGTAACATTTACACCTGACTCAAAAATCAAGAGCAATATAATACATGAAAAGAAAACTCTTTACCTACCCCTTCCAATACTTACTCATTTCCGCAACTGTTCCATGTGTAGACACATATTACTTTTAAGTGTTTTAAAAATATCATTCGGTAGTTATTGTGGAGAGTTATTCCAATAAAATGGTTCATAGGGACCACCAATTTAATCAGTCTGTACTGGACAAGACTTGTTCTTTTAACTACCCTTCTGTGCACATATCCATTTACTCCTCTCACTTTTCCTCATGGTCTTTATATTATTTCTTTCCATAGGGATTTTGCAACATTGGTTTCCAGAACTATATTACTTGTCTTTAGCTTCAGAAGCCATACTAAAAATCATAGTACTATTAGTTATTGATCAAAATACATTTTTAGTAATCTAAGTCTTTAGAGTTCCTAACCTGGAATTACACAAATAATTTTTTTAGCACATTTTATATCGATAGCTTCCTTTACTTCTAACAAAAACTTACTTCTTCAGTGTTCGAATATGTCATTCCCCTGCTCTCTACATTAGGTTTCTAAAGAGAAAACCTAATGTAGCCTGTTCATGAGTTATGCGAAATAATTTCTCTATATGGAAAACAAAGAAGTCCAACTCTCAGGAACCTTAGTGGATAAAAACAGTTTGATATTACAAATATCCAGAATACCTCTCATGTGAATTTAATAGGGAGTTCAATTTCTAGTGAAATACTTATTATTCTTTCCTATGAGTATTTTGGAACTTTTAAAATAATGGTACTAAACCTATAGAAGTGGGGTAATTCTACAATGTTTCGGGGTGTTCAATGCTTGATAAGAACCACTGATGACTACTCAGGAATTCACTCTTTATATTTAGGCATGTGAGAAGATATATATATATATTTATGTATATATACATATGTATATATGAATGTCTATGTGTATATATCTCTAATTAAGATGGCAAAAACATGCAGCAATATTTCTAAAACTTTAAGGCATGTAGTTTTACTCAATTTGTACTCATGTTTTGGAAATATTGGCCATAAAAATCAGAAGGATTTTAGCACTGTTCAATTCTTGTATCACCCTAATTATCTTTGTTTTATTTTATTCTGTTGTTTCCTACTTTCTCTTTTCCTTTTTCATTTATTATTGACATCATCTTTCATGGACTACAGATTAAACAATTTTAAATCCCCTTGAATATTTTCTAAAAGTTTTTTTTTCTTTAAAAAGCCAATAGACCAGCAGAGTTGCACAGCGGAAGCGTGCTGGGCCTGTAAAAAGCCAACCGAGGGAAGTAAACCGGTTTATTTTGCTAGTCGGTATTTTAAATCTTGCAGAAATCCTTCAGAAAAACTAGAACAAATGTTTCCAGGACAAAATGACGGAAAAATAAGAGTAAAGCAAGACTATCCTGAGTAACACTGGAGACCTGATCACTCCATGTTAGTATAACCATGACAGTGTAAAGTGACCACCGGATTGCAGATAAAGGGAAGTGAAAATAATCCTGAAGGGATACGCATATGTTGAACTGCCTCACCCTTAAACCTTATTTTTCTACCGAAAGACATTATCCAGTAATTAGAATTGGGTAGCTGATGGCAACTCTTAAAAGTTTAAATCAGATCCTTGAAATCAAATTAGTAAGGGATGCAAACGGAGAGTGAGAAAATCTTTCTCTTGGGGATCAAAGTGTCCCAAGGTCAGCCTGTCTGTCAGAGTGGAGTCACCATAACTTGATCAGAGATGGCAGAGCTATTTGGCAATGCAAAGAGCCAAGATGACTGGACTCTTGCAGCCTAAAGATCCTCTTAAATCAGTTTACATTTATCATTTTAAGTGGACAAAAATGTAAGTAGAAAAAAATTCTCTTAGAACCATATTGTAATTAGCAATTTATCAGTTTATCTATTCTAATAATAAACATCAAATATAATATTTAATATATTTCCATTATTATTATGGCATAGTTGATGTCATTTTCCTGTATCACTCTGGAGAGATTTTTCATAACAAATTTAAAATATTAGTTCTCTCTTTCTAGCTAGCTTCTGAATCTTGACAACTTTCTATTGCAAAAGGTCTTTATGAAAATAAGTTTAAAACAATATTTGACTTTGCTCATTTTATCAGATACACTGTTTGCAGAAACTTATTGCTATGTAGATGACATAAGATATAAATGTACTAAGTTCCTGAGGGGAATATAGTAGTTTAGTAGTCTCTGAAAACTGCATTTGCTGATATACTTTTTCATTTGTTATGACAGAAATTTTAAGGAGATGATGGTCTATTCATATAAGGTAAAATATTTATTATGTATGTGAAATTACATATGAATTACACATTCTCTTGTGATGTTTAAAAGTGTTAAACTTTTTAATACAACATAAAATTTTTGAAGATTGAAAGCATTAAGGACAGCATCGATGATATAATTTCTCAACACATCAGAACTATTCTGCCATCAGTGAGTAAAACCTGATATAAGAATAGTATAAATCTGTCTATATTAATTTATGTGAATTTTATTATCAACCAGGTTTACAGAGGACTGGATGATTCTCAGTCAAATATTTAACATTAATAACAAAACTTTATTGGATGGTATCATTTCATGTCACATAGAATGTTTTATCCACTAGTGATTATGAGAGACATCCAAACATAAAAGAGTGATAAATTATCATATGTAGATCAATTTAGACATCATGTGCGCAATAGAGAAGTCAGCAAGGTGTGACAAAGACATTTCATAATTAAAGCTTACATTTATTAGAGAATATCAAAGTATGGGTACCATAGTTTATTATAGTGAATGCTTAGATTTAAACAGCAGATTTCAAAATGATTCATTTATTTTAGTGTGTAATATTTTATTGGTTTTGAAATCAGTGGTAATAAGGTTAATAGATTTTTCTTACAATGGAGATATAAATTGTGTAATAGGAAAGCTATTTTTACATGCACTTTTAGTTTGAGTACACTTTGATTAATCTGGAACAAATTTATTGAGATGTTGAATATAATGGTCAACTCCAAAGCAGCACAGATTAAATAACATTATTTTCACCCACACTCTGAATCTGTGATTATAATAACAACAAAGCGGATATAAGATGAATTAGGTGATCGAGTGATCAAATTAATGATAAAAATAATGGTTTCATCAGCACATTTCTTACTCCTTTACATTGAAACCTTATTTTATTAGTATGAGAAGCATTATTTATCTACAAGTACTAATTGGTCCATCCTTACTGTATTTCTATTTGAGATGCAATAACTTTACAACCTAAAACCTCCAAGTAGAACTTGGAAAACAGCTGGTATTTTCTCACTTGTCACCTTAAATGTGTAAAGTATTCTTCAATTATTTTTTGTTTTTCTGTCCACAATCATTTGAAAACTAGGTCATTCTTATTATTTTCATGTGGTATTTTTAACATCTCTACATTTTTATAATCTGATATAATATTAATAGAATTTAAGTCAAAACAAATTAGAGTGTGTTTAATTAAAACTAACATTTGGAGGACTAAGAAGAGCAATCTGTCCCAATCTCAATCATTTTCAACTTATGTGTCCAAAGAGATAAGGTTCATAGAAACTAAATTCAGATGTTAGGAATTTCAAAAAATTAGGACTTTTATTTTTCTGAAAAATAACTGAAATTAAATTTGTGTGTATTTTAAATTAATTGCATTTGATCTCTCTTTTTATAATGGTTCTGCATTACAGCATATGTGTGCCATATTGATGATGGATATTATTAAAGAGAATTTTTTATCTGATTTTCAAAAAAAACTTGCAATTTAAAATGCAATATTTTAAAATAATTGCAGAGTTCAGTATAACCCACTTTATTTATATTTCCAATCTAAGATGCTATTATAGTCTTTCTTAACTGGTAAGGTAAAACGAGTGTCACTCATAAGTTACCCTTTTTGCTTTCAAAAGCATCCTGGTTTTGATAATAAAACGATCAACATCAGTGTAAGGAATGTTAGACACTTGCTAATGTTAAAATGATGCATTCAGTGGCTATTGTTATAAAAAATTTGATGGAGGATATATATTTGGTAAAGCTCCAAAGAGTGAGGATGGTGACTATATTTACTAAACAATAGTAAAACAAGAAGTGTTTTATAGGCAGGAAATATATAAAACTAAATTTTAAAGGAGTCGAGTTTAAAATTTTCTTTTAGCAAATACACATACAAACATATATAATAAAGTACGTTAACTCTAATGAGCATTCATAATGTATAAACCATAAATATTTCTTTCTTTCTTTTCTTTTTTTCTTTTTACTTTTTTTTTGCTGGGGCCTAGGAATATAAATATTTCTTATTGTTGTCTTTCACACAATGTGACCTAACTTGTTAAAGTATGATTCACTTTTAGCAGGATTTTGTACTGCAGAAAATAAATCACCCAACTGCTTTTTAAGATCATGTGAAGGTAAGAGTCAGGCATTTGCCACAAATTTACTTTTAGGTACAACTATGAATTAGCATTGACATAATCAGCCACAGCAGGCTTAGTTGCTTATTAAACAACATACTACATCTATTTTAAATGCCACCTCTTTTCTTGATATGGCTAAAGTTTTATGTAAAAGCTAGCAACTTTTATTGAAAGGGAAGATTATGGCTTTGACAGGCTGCTATTCAATTACAACCAAAAGGACATAAAAATAAATATGCAGCTTCTGCACTGAAAAATTTCAGAATGATGAGTCACTATTTAGCAATTACCTGCAGCACCTTAGATCACTATGTTCTTCAACCCACACTGGTGGAGTCTCTTTGGATTTCACATCTACTGATATCCTCTATTCATATCCCAAAGCAGTCTATTCATTTATATAGCATTTTTATCCATCCATGCACCCATTCATTTATTTATTCAATCATTCCAAACATCAGGTGCTCTGTGACTCCTGGCCTAATAGATCTTACATTTATTTGTGGAAGAAAGATAATAACTTTGCAAATCCAAAGTGACAAGTGGGAAAACATCATGGTTTATCTCAATTTCACTTGAAAGTTCTAGTTTGAAAGTAATTGCATTTCAAATATAAATGTAATCAGTAAAAGCCGATCATTACTTGTAAATAAATGTGTGTTTAAGAAACAAGTAGTTTACAATTTTCTTGGTTTTCTCCAAACCGAATTCTAAGTTTAAAGTGCAGATTGAAATATGATAATATACAGTTGACTCTAATACAACATAAATACATTTTAAAAAGATAACAAATAATAAAATATGTGCAATGGTTGCTTTTTAAAGAACAAAATAGTTGGGTAAGGAATTTAGAAGCAAGGTCAATACTCAAGAATCCATTAAATGGTCGTCGACATGGAAAAAAAGATGAAGAATTAAGGATAGAGTTTGGTAAAATAATTCACAGTATTCAATAACTAAATATTGAGATTGAGGAAAAAAGAGAATCACGTATAATTTTGTTATTTGATTTTTTAACCTGTAAACAAAGTCAACAAAAATGCAGGAATGCTTCAGAGGGAAACTATTAGTTAAAATGCTGACAGAACATTAGGAATATTTTATTTCATATTAGACAACATTTCTGATAGCAACTGACCACTGCTTCTTCCTCTCATGGCAAGGTTTAAGAAGTGCTCGTTGATTTGTGTATGATTCCATACAAAACCTGAATCCTAACTGGCACTCCCTGATGCATTGACTAGATAATCTGCACAAGTATCTCAAATTGCAGTGCATCAAGAGATCTGTGGTTGTGTAGATCAAACCATGTTTTGTAATCTTTATTAAATCACCCACAGTGGAACTGTACTGACACCATGATTCCAGTAATGTATTATTGTACAAACAATAATTTCTTTGTGGGCTCACTATCCAACTCTCTAAAATGGCTGTTTTGTACCTCCCCTTCTCTCTCTAAAATTATACTCCTTTGTTCTCAATTACTGTATTTGTTATCATAATTTACTGATAAAATAGAAGCAAACTCTTATTAACTTATCGGTTATGAACCAATATGTCAGCCTACTTGAATCTCTGCCTTCTGCTTGAGCCCTGGATTCCAACACTCTTTCTTTTTTTAAGAATAGTTTAATATAGTAGCAGCTATATTCATTTTATTTTGCATCAAAATATTCTTCCTTTGGATCATTCCCTATAGTATATAAGTATACAAGTGTGATTAAATTTCCCATGTTAATAAACAAACACCAATAAACCAACAAAAAATCCTCTTGACTTGTTCTCCCTCTAACTAGTGTCTCACATCTCTATTTTCTCCCTGTAGCATAACACTTCTTAAATATTTCTTAAACTGTTATGCTACATTGTTGGCTGAATTCACTGTTACTTCCTCTTCTTCCATTTATGACATAGAATAGTCTCCAATGTATATTTGTGCAATAGCACAAATTAAACCAAACTCTTAGCAAAATCATCAGAGGCCTTTGCTTTGCCAAATCAAAAGTCACTACTCTGTTTTGAGTTTCTTCAAACTCATAGCAGCATTCCACACATTTAGAAGATCTCTTCTTTTGCAACATCTTTTCTCATGTTTTTCACTTCTTCGTGCTATCACTGGCCAATTCCATTCATTCCAGTTTGCCAGCCAACCCCCTTCTGCTTAACAGTTAAGTCAGGCTGGATGCTTTTCTCTTCTCCAGCTACATTCTCTGCCAAAGGGTTCGCATCCATTGCCATGCGCCACACACTTGCCATGTGTTAACAACTCCTGTATTGGTGTGTGCAATCCTGCGCACTCTCTGTGGAAGTATTTTCCTAGCGTATGGCATGGCTAACCTCTTTGGATCATTCTCCTCAAATATCACCTCCTAAAATGTCCCTCTTTTCTCCAGGCAATTAATTATCATCACACTTCACTCATACATAACACTTAAATAACCTACCTTATCCAATATTACCCTGTTTATTTAAAATTAGTTATTCTTGTTTGTGTATTATAACTGAAATATAAGTTTCATACTAGCGATTAACTCCTGTATCTCTTTTATAATTCTATCCCTAGTTTGAAAGAAAGATTCCTGGCACAAGTTAGGTCCATAATGTACAACTGTTGAGAAAGAAAGAGGAGGAGGAAGAGGGGTAAGAGGAGAAAGACAGGGAATAAGGAGATAGAGGAGGGGATAATAAGGAGAAGGAAGAAGAGGGGGCGATAGATGACAAAGGGAATGGAGGGAGGAGAAAGAAGAACTGTGTCTTTGCCCAGCTACCAAAATAGAATAATTTTAAAGTGCTATTTACATCTAATGATAATTTGTCCTATTATATATTACACAGGCAAATTTCTTTATGCTCTAGTTAAATACCTATGTGTTCTAAACAATGTAAACCAGCATCTTTAAATTTCTACCCGGAATGTTAAAAATGAAGAATCAGGAAATAAATGACAGAATATCTATTTTTAGAATTATTGACTAATGAATTGAATATTTAGGTAATGCAGTTTTGAAGAATGTTAGCATAATTTAAAATGATCATTATTGAATTAAATTTATTTGTCACAGTAAAACAAATCTTTGAATTAAATTTTACAATGTATTATGCTATCAAAATTATTTGGGTGAATAAATGAGAGGAGAAATTTTGCATAACTGTAATTCCCCCCTCCCCCAGTGGAAAGCTATTTCTGACTTCTAAGGCAATCAATTCATATATCTTATGGAAATTATTCTTTTAGGAACTTGAAATGAATACAGCCACACACAGGTGTTCAACTATTTTGTTTCGGTTTTGGTCTTCTTGTTCCATGATTTTGATGTATATAGTTGTTTTCATCTTTAAAATTGGTTTCTTCTATTTCTACATGGATATCTTTCAGGATAATTTTTTTTTTTTGAGATACAAAGGTATATCTTGTTTTGAAAAAGAAATTCTTATATTTAAGAAACTAGTAAATAAACAGGCTAAAGAATTTTATGAATTTCTCAAACAAATATATCTAGCCTTTTTTTCCTATTGCTTTGAAGATTGGGATGACATTTTAATAAAACATAATTTATTAATGTATATATGATTTTTTAAAAAAATTAATGCATACTCTTAAATTTTCAAATATTTTACTTAAACACATTTGTAGAAGGAAGTACCAGTGTAGAACCTTAAATAATTCACTTCCAAAATATATGCTTGAAATTTTAAATCTGTTTTCATTGTTAATATATCTTTGATGTAAATAATATGCAATACCTTCTGGAGACATCTCTGGTACAATGGCCTCGTAAGGTTCATCTAGGAATTTTGGTTCATTGTCATTGATATCCGAAACTCTGATGACAAACTCAGACTCAGGTTCCACAGCCCTTCCAGTAGTGATGTCTATTACCTGGGCTCTTAGGATGTAGAGGGATCGTTCTTCTCTATCAAGCTTCTGAACAGCATATATGTCACCTGTTCTTTCATCAATGGTAAAAATACTTTCAGCTCCATCTCCCAAAAGTCTGTACTGGAAAGAGTTGTTTGCATTGTCTAAATCAGATCTTAGCTGCAAACACAAAGAGGGATAATTTCGTTTCTACACATCTGAGATAGACAAATCAAATTTAAATTTTATTTTCATGTATGTTAATTATTCTCTAAGTTAATAATCCTATATAATTTCCACATTATATTAAATAAGGTAAAATATTAATTTCAAAATTAAAATTTATCACCAGGCAGAGGAAAAAGTCCAAATTTTCAATGTAAAGAACTATACAAATTTTATTATTCTAAATAGATGATTCTAATTATGAACTACAATAACTGAAAAATAAAGCCTCTTTAATAAATTATGCACAACATATTTGGTTTAAGTTTGATTCATGATTACATTGTTCAATAAAATCATACTCTCAAATATTTATATTAGGTTAGGACTTGGAGACAGATAAGAAAATAATAGTCTAGGTGTATTTAGGCAGTGACATTCTGTCTCTTGGCTGAAAATACATAGAAAACATGAAAATATTAGAAAGAAAATTAGAGAGTATAGTGAGAAGATAATAATCTCAACCTTCTATTGGGTATTTAACATATGCCACAATAGCCATAATTTGCTTTATATTAGTGTTTTCAAGTACCACTCAAAACATTGTGAAATACGATTATTTCATATATGATGAATGCATATGATATACATATATGAGATAATCACTATTTCTATACAGAAGAAAATAAAGACTCTGTAAATCTTACAAGCTTTTCCAGAGTCACTTGGTTTTTATATAGATTTATGATGTAGACCACAGGGCTTCTATTCCCAGAACCTCCCCTAATAACAACTAAGTAGCATGATCGTTAGCCCTTGATTTTTAGCCAGAAGATATAAACCTCTTTCTTTTCAACATATTCTACTTAATTCTCAAATATGTTTTTCCTGTGCCCTTATTCTTTTATGTTTTTTAAAAAACAAAGTAGATTTGTTCATTATTCATAGTGTTGATTAATTATTTATAATTTTGAATATACATGTAAAAAACAAGTATAATTTTGATGTAGTTAAATTAGTTGCATGGTTTTTCACATCTAAATTATTTCTGCAGAAGAGAGGACGCATGGCATGATCCTCTAATTATTGCAAATCCTTGTTTTCTTGATTCACCATTTATGAATATACTCTTCTTCAAAATTAAAAGACTCTCTGAAAGTTTACAAATTAACCATAAAATACAATCCTAAACAAATTCATAACTTTTCTGATGGCTCAAGTTATAATTTAGTGTTATGAACTAATTAATAAATTTTTCTATGTGATTGTAGAAAAAATATGAAGATATTTAAATCAATGAATTTAGCATTTTTTAATAATATGTGGAATATCAGTACTATGTAATGAAAGAAACAAATTGAGAAAAATAACACCCAGGTTGAGTTTCTGCTTATAGCTCTTTAAATTTGGTAGTCCTCAATTATTCATAAAATAAAAAATTATCTATGTCATGATGTTAAGGAACTAAGAAAAATAATCCCATTCAATATATTAAATAAGCAATGCATGGCCCATATTTTAAAAATGACATCATTTTAATGTATTTTGAGAAGGTATTCAATATTAGAATTAAGATATATTAAATTCAGTAATGAATAAATGTATCCCAAGCATATGCACAGTGTAATTTTAGAAGACTAATAAGCTCGATATTTTTAAGACTCAGATAAAAGGGGAAAAAACAACCCAAAAAACTTTACATGAATACCTGTCTCTTCATGTCACAAAATGCATATGCTAAACGTATTTTAATTTCATGGGCTCTAATATTACAAAATTTTCTATAATTCTCAAAAACATTTTCTGAAGAAGGTGGCTACTATCGATTTTGCAAACCAATATCACTTTACATTCTCACTTAATTGTACTTTCCAATCTTAATTTCTTTTAACAAATGGATCAAAGGGAGCATTATCTTAGACACATCAGCCACATTTTATTTTTACTAGCTCTTTAATTACAAGCACCTAAACATTCATTATTGTTCTCTTTTAAACTGGTTATCTGTATGGTGTTTAAGCCTAATGAGTTTGTTTAGAGGGAAAACATCTGTTAGAGCATTTTCATAAATATTTTTATAGAATGAAAAAATAGACCAAACCAATCACTATGTGAAATGAAGTAGCAGGAGATTTGTGTAGGAAGCAGAAACAAACTGGAAAATGTGATGGATAGCCCCAGAGGTAGTCTTTGTCCCAGTCACACTGATGCACTTCCCTGCAACACCTTATTTACTGAAAGTAGCCAGCTCATCTTAGCCTGTCACCCCATTCAGTGATGGGAGAGCATGTGGTGCTCCGTGGAGTCCATTATAAGAACGGCTGGAGAGACACCTAGTCACCTAGCAGACACTTAACTGTGGACCTCATTAGTGCCATCTGTCCATGTGATTTACCTGCAACCATCTTAGAAAATAGAAAGGGATGAGAAATATCATTTGTAGCAGGTGTGTGGTGCACACACACACCCTCACGTTTTGAAACCTGTTTGCCTAAAATTCTAACCTAAAGTATAAGGAATAATTATCTTTGTTGAATGTACTCATATACATTTGGCTGATAGGATAGGTGAACTTTATGGAATCCAGACACCATTTTAACACTGTAGCTCTTCTGAAAGAGCTAGAAAAAGAGAGTTAATAAATTTTGAGTGCTTCACCCTTTGGGCCCAATTAAATTTTAGTGCCAGTTAATTAGCAGTTAAACTTATTTCAGTTCATTCATCTAGAGAAAGAGCCATACAGAAAAGGACACGATATTGTAATTACCTCTGTTTAAAGAAAATTAAATAATAAAATAAAAACCAAAAACATAAATAGGAGATGTTCTGTCTCATTAAGGAATTATTCTTAAAATATATTCTTCTAAGAAAGTGAAGATAATTATTCCTTATACTTTAACTTCACTAATCAAATAAACTGTGTAGGCTTCTGAAGCTACTTAACTGTGAAAGGATATGGTATTAATCTGCTTCATTAAAAATGAATGAGGGGTAAATCAACAGCTACTTAGCATAACAGAAAATCAAGTTAAATAATGTTCGTAAATGATATTTGTCTCAATGTGGCTGCTTTGATCCATTGCCAAAAATATCACCATCAGATTTCCAGATGTTGATAAATGAGGGCTGTGTTTTCATACAGGAGACTAACGTGACATTTAAAAATGGGAGCTGTCCCTCTTTCTCAAGTTTTTAGTGGATGTTTCAGGTGCTTGTGAATCTGAATCAATTAACTGTGCTAGTGTATGACAATTTCTAATGGCTCCACTGAGAAAATATAGAACTCATCAAATCCCAAAACTTGCCCAATGCATTTATTTACATTGTTCTACTATTTGCAGCAACGCTTCTAGAAAATAAGCACCTGGCCTATGTGATGAGTCGTATTTATTTCTTCTGGTACAAAAAACTGATTCCACACCCAGCCACGCTTCACTCTCAAATGAGATCCCACTGGCTGCTTAGCTTTTTCAGTTTTAAAGTTTTCTGTTGCTATAAGGCAAGGCCATAGGAGAGGCATTTCCAACACGAAAAGTAGCAGTAAACAGCTATTCATTCTGATGACTCTTTTTATTCCAATTGTTACTCTTGAGAAGAAACAGGATGACGCAAACAAAAATCTTCTCTTCCTTTATAGTCTTTTTTGCTCTTGCATTATCTTCCGTATTCCTAAAGCATAAGAAACAAAATAAAATTTGACATTCTAAAATAACATTTCCTCACATAATTACTGAGACAGGTTACAATTTTCGCATGTGAAAAGAATGGAATAAAAATATACATTTAATTTATCTACCAATTAAGCTAGTTAATTATATTTTGTAGCTCAGCAATAATTTGATTAGAATAATTATAAATTTCTGCTCAGGCACTGTTCATTTTAAACTGCAGTCATAAATCTGCCTGAAGGTTGAAAAATTGCTCTGGGACTCTACTGGATTGACAGCTGACATTGAGATAGAATTTTTTTTTTTTTTATTTGACTTGCTTACTTTCTCCTTTCTATCTCAGTAAAACTCAAACTATCTTGTTAAAGCAACAGTCAAGCCAGAAGGAAAAAAATCATATATTTCTCCTCTTTTTATTTAATAGAAATAAGGTTTCTCATTCGATTTCCCAAATTATAATATTTTGTGTAGTTAATTAAATGGACAGCTTAAAACCCATAATACTTATGCTATCAAACACTCTGAATAAAAAGCCTGTGTAAGATATTTACCCTTCTGTAATTTGAAAGATATGAGAAAGAAGTGTTTTTCATCTTAACAACTACAAAAAGACCACTTTTAGATAATAAATACAAAGTCATAGTGCCCGGATAAAATGACTGAATGTTTATAATATGTAAGATGGATATGAAAAATATCTTAGCTGTCTTCTGGTATTTAAATATTAAAACAAAAAACTCTGCCTACTGAGTTTTACATTTGAAACTTAACTCTTTACCTGAGCCTGACCTTACCAACTATCTCTGGTCATGACTGGTAATTCTCAACCTTATATGTAACTCAATAGCTTTGCGTTTGCCACATCTACATACAACAAAATTTGATTTATTTCTTTGGCTGTCATGAAGACAAATAATTTTGTGAGACCCACAATGAAGTTTAAGCTATGTAATCAACACAAAAACCATAGAGTCCCATATTAGAAGTTCTTCTGCATGATTGTGTTTTGAATCTTCTGCATGCATTCTTGAGCATCCCCATAGAGATTTTTTAGGTCTTTGGCTCTTGTTACAAAGAGTTGTTAAAAAACACCTAATTAAGAAAGAACACAGGGATTCTGTGGTCCCTATGTAGCACCTTCGAGCAAATATATTCCTTGTTACAAGTTTACTTAATGAAGGTCATAAAGAAATTCAGCTAAGGTGAAAATTAAAGATGAATTTCATCCTTATGTTATTTGAAATTCAAATAATGTCTCTTCTTTCAAAATGCTAAAATATATATTTTTGATAGCTGGTGAATAATAATATTTGGAACAAGTACAATTTTCTTCATGAAAAGATATTTTGTGTAAGTTTTCAAAATCATCACCAATACTGATATGAAGTGCATTTGTTATGTTCTGATGACTACTATTTTTATTAACTTTATATTATGATATTATCATACATCTAAAAACAGATAAAATAGTATAATGAATACCTATGCACCATTATTCAATTTCATTTCTTTTTCCTTTCTTTAATTATCATAGCCAATCTTTTGTCATCTATACACAAGCCCATTTTTTATATTAAAACAAATTTCAAATGTCATTGTACTTGTATTGGTTAATTATGCTTTTATTCCTCACCTGTGTTTAACATATACTTGTTAAAGCAACAACAAAAATAACTGTACTGTATTTTTAAATCAAAATGTTGACAAAAATGTTTTAATACCAGCTATTGATGAAAATTTACAAAAAGCAGAACTTTTATACAATGCTAATGAAATTGAAAATTTGGGCACCATTTTGGTGAATAATTTGGCCAAATGCAATGGAGTTAAAATGTGTTTAATTTATAAAGTAGCAGTTATATTTCACTGTTTACTCATAGAGGAATGTTCAAATTTGTCTACTAGGAGGTAAGTATAAGTTGAATAAATTGGAAAAATATGAAAAAAGTTTAAATTAGGATATGATATAATATCAAATATATAAGTATTTCACAAGTACAAGGCAACGTCCTATAATACTCTTGACATAAAGCAATTTTGTAAAATAATAAGTCTAGAAGCAGAAAACTGACACACCAAATTTGTTATGATAATTAACATAATAGTTGGAAGTGAAATTGGTTTAAAGGTTGAAGTTGAAAAACACCTGACACATTTTCCTCTCTCTAAAACAATCTAAAGTAAATATGTCAAGTAATAATGCTCATTAAATCTGAGTGACTTTGCTGCTATGTTATTTTTTTCTGACTAAATATATGATTGCAATATTTCACAATTAAATTTAAAATTCAAAGTTAAATACCATTTTATAACTCTAAAATATAACAAAGTAAACATGAAAACCCTTTAATCTGAACTTCCTAATTAAAAAAAAAGAAAACTTAATGAAATGGTAGCGATAGTTATATTTGAATGATGAAATATTGTGGCTTTGTTTATACTCTTCTATATGCCAAACTTTCTGTAATGGTCATACATTTCAGGGGATGGAAAACATTTCAAATAATGGTTCATTTTTGATTGAAGACTGGTGGCAGCTGTCAGCAATGCTAGACTGAGAAACACTCTGGGCTGAGTTCAGGCAAATAAGGAAAAATTCTATCAATTAGTTATGTCTGAAAAGGGCTCTGGAGAAAACAGGAGTGGCATTTCTGTCCTGCATTTGCAATCCTGACTATATTTTTCTATCAGATGAATACATTAATAAAAACCTACATAATATTTCAATATGGAAAAACATGCCAATATTGTATCTCATGTTACATTTGTTCTCTTATTGCTAGGTACTAGTACTTAGGCATATTAATAAATATTTATTAAATAAGGCATAGATTATAGTATATTTCAAAATATATAATTCATAAAAATAAAATGGCATTATATTAGCACAATATAGATAATAAAATAATCATATTAATATTTAAATTACACTATCTTCATAAGCAGTATTAACATATTATGTCCAAGCAAAATCATGTGATTTTGATATTTAAAAGCATATTTCACAGATGAAGGGACTTATATTGAGAAATTTTAAGTTACCTGCCCAATATCAAATATTTATTTGTAAGTATCAGTAGGACTGGAAACTTGATCTTAAAGACATCAAGTGTACAATATACACCGAGGTTTACCGAATGGAAGAAAGAAAATGCATCAATACCTAACATGGTGACATCTATCACTGGTGATTCACTTCATTTACATTGCATGAAGATCAATGCATTTTAACAGTTGGGCCATTTTGAAATGACATAATAAAATGTATTCTATTATCTCCTCTTTTTTTTTTTTTGAGACAGAGTCTCACTCTTTTGCCTGGGCTAGAGTGAGTGCCATGGCATCAGCCTAGCTCACAGCAACCTCAAACTCCTGGGCTCAAGCAATCCTTCTGCCTCAGCCTCCCGAGTAGCTGGGACTACAGGCATGTGCCACCATGCCCGGCTAATTTTTTTTTTCTATATATTTTTAGTTGTCCGATTAATTTCTTTGTATTTTTAGTAGAGACGGGGTCTCGCTCTTGCTCAGGCTGGTCTCGAACTCCTGAGCTCAAAGGATCCGCCCGCCTCAGCCTCCCAGAGTGCTAGGATTACAGGCGTGAGCCACCGCTCCTGGCCCTATTATCTTCTTTTAGGACATATTTTTCCCTTGTTCTAAAGATTCTTGTCAAAAATAAAAAGGAAAGAACAAGTCAAAATGATGGATTTAGTGGCTGTGTGTGGAGAAAGATAAACGTTGAAACTGGGAAATATGGATGGGATAAATATAGAAACTTAATCCTATTTGTGATCTCTTAAAAACCAAAGGAAATTTGGCAGTCTTACAGAGTGACACTATACATAAAGGCTTTGAAACGGCTTCTTTCTATAGTTACAGAAAGAAATGTGAGTGGAAATAGCTTGCATTCCTAAGTGAGAAGGAAGCAATATTTTGGGGCCCAAAATTGTAACAAACCATGTACCAACTCCTTCTCTAAAAACATTCATACCACAGAACCAAAAGATAAAAGATCTTTCTCTGTTCCAGTTATGAACTCTCATTAAAAATTTGCATATTTGCTATCACAAAAAAAGCCCTGTAGGACAGCTACAGCGACATAGAGTCAGAATTCCTGTACAAGAGCCTCTGATGCCCTCTTTGGCATTACTTTCCCCATTCACTATTGATGTGATGCCCTCAGATGCGTAGCAGCATTTGCCATTCCATTTGTGGGCTGGATACCACGAACTCTGTTCTTGAGCAGTGGCAGAGGACTGTGGATTAATGAGCAGCATATGTGTAGTGCTAAACACTGACAATATCGAGCCTGAGTGTGAAAAATATTCTAGAATGAAAAGAGATAGATTCCTGTTGGTGAAATACAGGCTGGCAAAATTTCATTATTTTAAATTCAGTATCTCATTTTTTCTTCCCTTCCACGAGCTATCAAATTTGACCAAATTTGTCCTACCATGATTTGTCATTATTTTGAAGCTAAATCTTTGTATGCCTCTGTATTAAAGGTTTGCCTAAAACACCTCAATATGTATGGAGCTTAATTATGTCTTTACCATCTTTGTAGTCTCATTTTAATTTAGCCATTGCATGTCCGCAGGCTATTTCTTATTTTCCTGTGTGAATGGAGTCAACCCTGTAAAATATTTATTTTGAAATATTTTTCTCTTAACGTTATTGTGAAAATACATAACACAAATAAAGCAATGTTTTATTTCTAACATCTAAACAAGTATTCTACTATCAGTAAGATTACTTCAGAAGGTAACCCAAGATATATTTGTCTATATTCTTAGTTTTATTGTATAATTGAAAAACATGGTAAACTGTCTCAATACTCCAAATGTATTCATTTGGAGAAGAAACATAAAATTGGTCTTACAGTTGAAAAAGAAACAAGCAAATAAAAACATTTAAAAATTCATATTAATGTAATATTATTCAGCCACCATTAAATTTTGTGTTGCAAAATCATTTTGTTAGGTGAAAGAAAGAAATGAAATACATACGAAATTATTCCTTTAATTGAAGGAAAAAAATGTAGACAAATGTACAGAGTAAGGTCTGAAAGGCTATGCCTTAAAATTCAGGTGGAAATCATCTCTGAATTGAGGAATTATAAATGAATTAAAATTTTCCTCATATATATTTGTATGTTTTAATATTTATTCCATTATTATATGTACACATACATTTATTTAAAAATAAGCTTATTTCATCGTTCTTTTTTTTTTCATTTTTTTTTTTTTTGAGACAAAGTCTTACTGTGTTGCCTGTGCTAGAGTGCCGTGGCATCAGCCTAGCTCACAGCAACCTCAAACTCCTGGGCTCAAGCAATCCTTCTGCCTCAGCCTCCCAAGTAGCTGGGCCTACAGGCATGCACCACCATGCCTGGCTAATTTTTTCTATATATTTTTAGTCGTTCAGCTAATTTCTTTCTGTTTTTTTAGTAGAGACGAGGGTCTTGCTCTTGCTCAGGCTGATCTCGAACTCCTGAGCTTGAACGATCCTCCTGCCTCGGCCTCCCAGAGTGCTAGGATTACAGGTGGCTAGGTGAGCCACCGCGCCCGGCCAATAAGCTTATTTTATATAAATAAATGACATTTGGCACCATGGTAAAGATCAAGAGAATTATTCTCTACTGACCCTGGGATTATTTTCCCAAATATGTTGAGAAGACATGTTCTTCTAAGAGCAGTTCAGTGGTGTTAAGAATACCACATGTGGAGCAAGGATGACTGAATAACCAAACCAAGTCCACCACCTACTAGTATCATGACCTTGGGCGAATGGCTTGACCTCTGGGTCCCTCCGTTACTCAAGTGGAACTTGGGAATAATAATTGTGCCTATCCAAAGGGATTGTGCTCTTGATGAAATGAGTTGCTGCACCCAGAATATATATAATAATATGCTATATTAAGTGTTTTTAGTGAACTACATGAAAATAGCTACAAATAGATAAGTGGTAGTAAAGATCTAGTGATTTCTGTATTTCTCAACTTTGAAATTTTTAGCTATTTTCATTTCTGCAAATAATACATATACATAACAAAACTTTATAAATGACTATTGCAAAAATAGGATACATTTTTCCCCAAATGTATGTGTTACACATGTATTTTCAAATGATTTGAATGTCATTATTTTTTTTCTAAGCATGGTTAAGTGACTATGACAAATAAACATTATCATGCTTGAAGTTATACATATTGCATGGGACATGTATAAGCTGAAAATGATCCCAGTGTGACTCAGAACAATTATGTTTTCAAAGAAGACTAATTATGACTTACGGGATGAAAAATATTATAATCTATGCACTTATACAGTTTGAAACGGAATCTAATTAGAAATTATCTTTTCTATGACCTCTTCTTGGTTCCATAAAGCTAATTATTCCATCTGTGAAGGCTTATAAAAATATAATGTTTTCTACAAGGCTTGTGGAAAGCTGAAATATTGAGCTCCTAAGCCCATCTTCTCGTAGAGAAAAACAGATGGCAATCGATATAATGTCTCCAACTTTGGAAAACCATTGAGTAAGCTAGGAAAAAATGATATATAATAAGAATTAAAATTTCCAGTTATCAGAACCAAATTGTTCCCCAAAAAAGAAAATTCTTAAAATAAAGGTTTTTGTAAAGTCTCGGTGTAAAACAAATAGTAAAATGCAGCTCTTAGGGCCCTAAGTAGTAATGTTATTACAGAGGAAATAGAGACTCTCCCTCTGTCTCTCTTCTAATTTGAGATATTCTTTATAAGAAGAAAAAAAAATGAAGCTATGAAGTATCTATTAACAGTCCTACTTCATTCCATAAGCACCTCTCACAGTACCATATAGAGCAGTAACATGGATGGTTAGTAGCAGGTTTTAGACTATACATTGAAGCCTATTTTCTATGATATAAACATTGTCCCCGTACTCATTTCAAAAAGATATTCTATATTTTTGTCATTCTATTTAAATCCTTGTCTATTTACTTAAACACAGAAACAAGGAAATTAATACTAGAAAAATGTTAGGTAAAAATAAAAATTCCCTTATCGAACTGTTCTGACTGAAATGTCTTTGGAAATCTATATTATCCATTGTCTTATTTCCTATTTCAATGAACTAATTCGTGTTACAATAATTCTGTGATATATGTCTTATTAATGTTTCTATTTTGTAACTGCCAACAGTGAGCACGTAGAGAATAAGTAGCTTGACTTAGCTATAGAATAATTGATAGGACTAGAATTAAGTCAAAGCATTTTGTTTTCTCTTTAGCTGATACCTTTAACCGATGTCCTTACAGGAACCATTTTCTGGAATATGTATGTCTTTTTTTTTTTTTTTTTTTTTTTGAGACAGAGTCTCACAATTTTGCCTGGGCTAGAGTGCCTTGGTATCAGCCTAGCTCACAGCAACCTCGAACTCCTGGGCTCAAGTGATCCTTTTGCCTCAGCCTCCCGAGTAGCTGGGACTACAGGCATGCGCCACCGTGCCCAGCTAATTTTTCTGTTTTTAGTTGTTTGGCTAATTTCTTTCTATTTTTGGTAGAGACAGGGTCTTGTTCTCGATCAGGCTGGTCTTGAGCTCCTAAGCTCAAGCAATCCTCCTGCCTTGGCCTCCCAGAGTGCTAGGATTACAGGCATGAGCCACCGTGCCTGGCTTTGGAATATGTATGTTTTTAAAAGAAAAAAAAATGAGAGATGTGTAGAAGTTGGCCAGGATTTATTTCTGGAAGAGTGGATAACAAAATTTTCATATTTTATACTCCTACCAGAAAAAATGCAGAGGGTGAACCTGAAATATGTGTATGTGCATTTATATACTAATGATTCACATCCACAACTTTTACCATTATATAAAGTTTTTCCTAAAATGTACTGAAAATTGAAATGCAAAATAGTACAGTTTAGCATAAATATAAATGGAATTTCTCATAGTTTTTTACACAGCTGGTCTGTGCATCCGCTGTGTCACATAGACAATTCTTTGAAGACTGCCCTGCAAGGTGAAGGAGTATGACGTAACCCTTTTGGCTATTCCACATTCCTGTCTCCTTCTTATCCTGTTTTAGGTCCATCATTTTCTCTCTTTTCAAGAGGATAAATTGCACTGATACTCAGATTGACTTTTACTTCATAGCTATAATCATACAATAGTAAATTTATGTTTGCCAAAGTATAGCTAGAATAGATGATTATTATTAATAGTACAGATTGAGAATATGTGATAGCAAACAAAGATATGTCATGAAGTGAATAATTAGATCAAACAAACTGTATAAGTGCAATCTTATTTTTTCTCAGTATATTAACTATTGACATTTTTATTTTATAGCATTAAATCAGTGTTGGCCATTCAGTAGAATATGTATAAAATATAGAGATTTGTACCTTATATAATAATATGATATTTTCATGACACTAGTCAAAGTACTTAAACACTCTCAAGAGTTTCTTCAATTGCAAAATGATATCAAAAAATTATACAACCTGTAGATCTCCTGTGATTAGTCACCAAGGCAGGAGGTTCTCTAGAGGCTAGGAGTTCAAGACCAGCATAGTCAACATACCAAGACCCCCATCTTCACAAAAATTAGAAATATTAGCCGGGCATGGTGGCATGCTCTTGTAATCTCAGCTACTGAGGAGGCTGAGGCAGGAGGATCGCTTATGCCCAGGAGTTTGAGGTTGCAATGATCTATGGTGATGCCACTGCACTCTACTCCAGGCAACAGAACAAGACCCCATCTCAAAAACAATTTTTTTAATTAAAAAAACTGAAACTATACTTGGAACATATGAAATGTTTAATAAAAGTAGTTATTATGTCACAAAAACATGTAATTTATTTAAATATTTATAATCCTAGACTTCTTTCAATAAATTCTTATTCATCTGTTCCTGGGGTACGTAAGAGAATCACTAGTGATTCCCCACTGCTACAAGAATCATCAAAGGATTAGCTCTCAATATAAATGTTCAAGTCATACAGGAAAGAGCTCCTGTCAGAGCAGTTGAAAACAGGAAATATTTGCTACTGATCATTTATAAATGATTTCAGGCTTATAAACCCAAAGCTAATGTGCATAGTTTCTATTATGTGAAATTTTGGGATTTAGCAAGAGACAGAGTAGGAATGTCTCACATAAATGTATAGGACTTAAAAGAGTTCAAAGACATCAGAAACTTAAAACTCTTACCATGTAGTGCCACCGTACCATCCAAATAGTTAAAAAAAAAAAGTGATTTTTAACAACTTACAAATTGAAATCTACCTACCTACCTTCCTAATTCTTTATTTTAAATGAAGAAATATATATCCTCGAGTGAAAAGCCATAATGATATTTGGGGATCATTAAATCTTAGAGTTCCATTCTTTTTGTACTCCTTCTAAACATGAAATAATATCTCCAGATTTTATGGTTTTAATTAATATCTATGTGCTGGAGCATCGCAAAACAGTCTAAATAGTTCATATTATCTCTTTAATCTCCAATCACAATGAACCACTTTCCACAAGGTATGTCAAAGTCAACGATGTAATCGTTATCTTTTATCCTTGTTCTACCTCGTCACTCTGTTCCTTCCTTCACTGAATAAAACCAGCATCCACTCAAGAACTCATACTTAAGTTCTTCTTCAGTGTTTCCATAGCTAACTTCCCATACATACATATTCAAGCATGAATCTTGACGTAGATGAGCTATGGCCAATTATACTTCTTAAATCTCTCAAATATACTTACTTATCTCCTATTACCTCCTAGTTCTTAATTCATGACTTCTTTTTTTTACTTTCATTTGACATGTAATAATTCTATGTATTTATAGGGTACAGAGTGACATTTTAAACACCTATATACAATGTGCAATGATTGAATAAAGGTAATTAGGATACACATCACTTTAAACTTTTATTATTTCTTTGTGTTGATAACATTCAAAATCCTCTCTTCTAGCTTTTTAAACATATACAATAAATTATTTTTAACTATATTCACCCTACAGTGCTATAGAAGACTAGAGCTTATTCCTCCTATCTAGCTGTAATTTTGTATCACGTAATCTCATAAAAAGTATACTTATGAGTTAAGAGTCATATGCTATAATCATTGGTTTAAAAATTCATACATTCATATAAATATATGTATATATACTTATGCACATACATGTGCACAAGACAGCATTGCTTATATCTTTAAAATAGTTTAAACTTCAAATAAGTGGCCTTAATATATCCATATTCTAAAAAATATCATGACATTTTTATAAATGATTGATACAGCCTTAAAATTATCAAAGGAGTATACACATAGATTTGAAAGTATCTGTCAATAGACAAAAATATAGACAGGTATATGTATATATGCATATGCAGATATGCTTATTTATTATCAGCCAATAAATTTAAAGTCAAATTACCATGTGCCTCTCGAGTTGGTATAGTCTATAGGCATTGAATAAAAGAGAAAAAATAAATAAACACAAAGAAACAATTTCTTGTATAGCCCTCAAGACAAAAGTCTTATTTAAAAGGAGAGGATTGAGATCCATCTGAAAAGTAATGTTGTAGCCCATTTATTTTTCATCACATACTATGGGGGATGAGTTATATTTTTGCCTTACCAGTTCCAGACCAATTTCAAGCACTGTCAAGAAGTATTTGCTTAGTGACAAACAACAGTACTCTGTTTAAAATTCCAGCAGAGATGTATCTATATCCTTTTCTCTTTATCTTTTTTTAGTAATCTAGTAATATTTTATATTTATCTCTATATTTGGTAGCATTTTCACTTTATCAAAAAGACCATATATTTTAGAAATAAAAGAGATGGCAAACACTCTGGAACAATTTATAATACAACATAAAGGCAGAAAAATGGTGACATTTTCCTTTCCTGTGATTTATGTATAGTGTGCTCATTTCCACAGGAATGACATTTCTAAATTTTGCACGTAGATAAAATTGCCTAGGTTATTTTAAGCCATGACTGATGTACCAAAATTATCCCCACTTTAATATACTATCTTGCAAATTTGCAATTTCATTTATTTTGTAACTTCTTAGAATTAAAGAACAGATAAGATGTGGATGTAGTGATACTGTATGTTGATAAGCCGCTGTCCTAAAATAATATTGCAAATTTGACTTGACATAGCAAAGCAGGATTTCTAAAAATTATGTTTTTCTCTAATCTTAAGATATACTTTGATGATTCTGAATATAATTATTGAGTAATTAATGTGACAACTTCTGACAAAAAGTATTTCTGCTTTACTGATTCTAGGGAATTTTTAAAAGTGAGGCAAACATTCTCTTAATTAATTATATCAGAATATTCAAGAGAGTATGCACCATTGGAAACAAAATTGATTTGTTATACATTTTGGAAAACAGGATTTAGAGAATTTAGCTGTAGTCTCTCAGTCAAATGGTGGTGAGTCTGGGTAACAAACTCTTAAAGTGTATATTTTATTTTGTTTTTAAAGTGGCAAACATCTTTCTGATCACTTTGGCAAAGATAACTAAGTTTGCACATCAGTGAGCTGCCTTCAGCATTCATAGAGAAAGAATTTGTGTGGGGTTATTATTAGGTTCCAAATTTATGTATATTTCAACCTCAATCTGGTATGCAAAACCAAAGATACAGATATTAGAAGATCACAGATACTAAAGGAAATCATCATGACAACGGAATATAAAATTTTTGCTTTCTCTTATTCACCATCATAGTTTTGAAACATTAGGTCGTTAGCAATAATTCCTAACGTAAAGAAGGTATAGGAAAAGATCACTATCTCCTTTCAAATGGTATAACACAGTTATTCCTATTTCACTACAACTCAGTAACATGTTGAAAACTACACTATCACACTTTAAACATAGCATAATATTTAAGAGTACATATTAAGACCATGAGTGGCAAAAAGTATCAACTTATATTTAGTTATACATTATAATTTATCAAATTATGTATAGCTACACTATGAGAAATTCCTGAAAGATGAATATGGTTTCTTAGGAATGTATAGGTGACTTTAGCTCTTACTTTGAAGTAGGAAGCGAACAAACAAGAAAAGGAATGCATAGGTGGCATTTTTGCACATCATCTTAACACATCTTCAATTTATGATAATTTAATCAAATTAATTTTAAAAAGTTTCCTGAGGGAAAGTACTTTGGAAAGATTCCAAAGTGGAGAACAGAACACAACAACAACAACAACAAAATAGAAGTAGTTAACATCTGCTTTAGGGTATCTATAAATTGGATATGTTTGTGTGTGTGTGTGTGTTTGTGTGTGTATGCATAAAAGTATAAATATTTCACTAGGGCATGAGTAAAGAACTTACTAAAATAAGAGACGGTAAAATGCACACACAATTTACATAATGATCTGATATATTCCATTAGTTTTCATAAAGCCTTGGTAAAGAAGAAAACACATGTAAAGAAAAGGAGATCAGATGATTTCTAAATTACATAAAGACGTTGTTTAAAAAGTTTAAATAATTCTAGACTTTTAATTTTGAAATAAATGTTTATTGCTTCTAGAAATTATTTATTGGTTATTTAATTTGGAAAATAGAAATGCTCACATTATACTAAAATTAAATATTTTCAAATTAAAATTATAATAAATATACTTAAAATATTTAAAATATCTAGAATTTTGAATAAATATATATAAATGTATATCATTTTATTTGATGTTGCAAATACATCTAAAATATAAGTATATATTACTAAATTTGCAAGCATTTTATCTAAATAATATCTTTCTTACAGATACATTAATTCAGCAAACGAATTCATAGAACTAAAGTATAAATTTATGTAATCTGAAGGAAAAAATATTTTTTGTTGCTAAGCACTTTATGTGTTTTTATATTCTAGTTATAGATTTCCTAAATCCCTTTGGTAAACTGACTTTGAAATATTTCATTATAATTAGTATTCCAATTAAAATTACATGTATCAAATTAGATTTGAAAAAATATTAAATGTCTTTCACATTTAGAATTTTCTTAATTTATACTGTCTTTCACATTTGATGCATTAACCTTTTTATTATATATAATTGTTTTAATACATATGTAAACTAATATGTGTGTACAAGTTTGGGCATGTGTATGTTTGAATCCATAATAATGCTCAATATTTTACTTTTATTACAACTATAGCATTCTTAATTAAATGTTTTTGTATTTATGCTGTAAATAATTTTTTCTCATATACTTAAGATTGAAAACTTCATTATTTATATTACCTGATAGTATAGAGGTAAATGCATGAAAAATAGAAAAATAAAATCCTGAACAAAGAAAAATGTGCAAAGAATGGTGATCCATTCTTTCCATGAAGCTTAAGTTTTAATTTTCCTAAGATATGAGCAACATTTTTCCCTTAATCTATGTTATAAAGATAGAGAACTGTTCTTACAAATATTTGATTTAAAGATAGTTCAACACACATGTCATGGCATTAAAATTCTTAGATTTTTTTTTAACTAAAGTGAAAATTAGCAACAGTTTGTCAAATGCTTTTTGATCTATTTATTCATTAACAGACGATACATGTAATTTACAATATGCCTGATTATCACAGTCTTACCTGTGTAACTTCAACTTCTAGGAGTTCTGTGGAAATTGAAATTCAAACTTCGCATTAGACACATGAGGAATAGTAGGAAAAACGTGCTTATTTTGCTTCACAGTCTTCTCAGCAAACTTTCGATGTGCTACATTGCCCTGAATTACAGACTCTCGTGCTTTTAGTACCACAACACTTTCAGTATGTCACTGCTTACTAAATGCTATTTTGGGTTCTCTGAGCAAAGCCAAGAACACTGAGCCTTTTGTGCAAAATATCATAAAGGCACTCTGATGTTCGTTCATAGTCTGGTATTAAAATGCAGAATGCTAAACAAGTAGTATGAGGTTATTATCTTTTTTTCTCTTTTTCTAACAAGCAAAAAGAAAATAAAGTACTTATTGGCTTGAGTTGATTAGGAGGGAATTCAACTTATGTAAGAGAATTTTGCAAGTGGAAAGGACATGCCCTCTGCTTGGGGATTAGCTGATGAAACAAATGATCAGTTTAAAGCAGACACGAAAGTTACTAAAAAGAGAAATTTTCCACTGTGTGTCCATGCCTTCTGTTTATTTCTTAATTCAGTCCTTTCTGTTCGGGAATCAAGTAAAATGCATAATGAGAAGGCAGTGTCTAAATGATAATAAATCCTCTTTTTTTCCTTACATTATCATCTAAAAATACTTATTATTTTATTCATATTTATAATTAGATTTTGTTATAAAATAGTTATTGTTATTTATTGCAAAATATATAACTTTATTCTCCATGCTGTTTACTCAAGCTACTTTTAAGTAAAAATCAATTTTGAACCAAATCATAGATAAGTTAAAAATAATATTAACAGTGTCTTAAATTAGGATTAATGACTAAAAATGATATTTTACGGTTTAATATGCAATGGTTGTGAAGAGACAACCTCCAATTTCAGAAATATGTGTAAGTCTAGGGACTCAAAATTGGGACTATATGCATGTTCATTTTTTTTTTTAAATCATAAGAAGGAAAAGTTAATAGAAAAGGGATTACATTACAGCTAGTGGCTATTGAGAACTAGCAAGATAGTGTGATGTTTGATTTATGCTTATTTTACCTTTGAATTCGTAAGAACCAAAGTTTATGACGTATTATCTGCAAAATAAATGTTAGGTGCCTCTGTAACAGGTAACAAAGGTAAACAAAAATAACTTTTGTCCATTGGCATTCTGCATGGAGTGTCACTTGCTAAATCTACTCATTCAATATCCTGTTATCTTAACTTTCTATGTGCAAGTGTATTTAAATTTAACAATGTCCACAATTTGTAATCCAATTGTAGCTCAAGTGGCTATAAATTTTCAGTCAAAACTGTCCAAAAGATTTATATATACATACCTACATATATTTGTTTGTACATACATAATTTTTTATATAGAAAGAAGCTTTTTTATATATATAGAAAGAAGCTTATTATTTATATGTATAAAGATTATTATATATAAAGAAAGCCTATTTCTATACCTATGACAGATAGGGATAGAATTTCAACTCAAAGGTCCTTAGTTCCACTGACAACATAGTATTTATTTTTGCCCTTTTGAGGCAACCCATTTAAAACTAAAGATTCTCTCGCTCTCCCACTTGAAGCTTTTTAAAATTTTCATGACTGTTTAAATATTGCCCTGGCATCAAAGGAAGTGTTTATGTTTTAGTTCTTCCCAATTAGTTTTCTCCATTTAAGTACAGCTCCTCATATCTAGGGAACAACTCCTATCTCTGCTCCATCCGATAGCATGATCATGGTACTAACAACTACTGTGATTAAAGATTTCTGTTTCTCATCCCAAGCTCAGCTGGATTCATGATATTGCTTTTAGCCAGTTTTAAGCAGTTGAGAATGGGGCTGGGGGGAATATTTTAAGCTCATTGTCTCATGTCATACTTATGCTCATAAATCTACTTAGCCAGGTCCTTAAAACAGCCTTGTTATTCTTACATCTTATAGCTATGGTGGTGACACAACTTCACTATGTGTCTTAGTGTGTCATCATATTTTTGGAAACCAAGCAATGGCTTCTGGCTTTTCAAAAACTCTAAACAAATGTAAAGTATTTACAGTCATTAGACAACCCTGGTACTTGGCTAGGAGAGGAAGAGTTTTGGAGAAGAAAAAACAACTGCTCATCTGACTCCTTTTTCTTTCTTCTTTTCTAAGTTCTACCCATCCCCTGACATAATGTGAAATTTAGTTCTGATACAATCATACATCATTTTTATAAATACTACATGCTCTACTCCTTTGCTTAAAGTAAAATCTAGGCCTCACAAAATCATAAACACTATACTCTATCTCCTTCAAAGTTAGAAAGTAAAATAAAAATAATAATGATTATAAGATTAATACTGATAACTTTTATTTCACAGAGCTAGGTGTTTGTAAATCAAGATTTTGACTGTTAAAAACACCAATTTTTCCCCAACACAAAGAAACAATAAAAGTTTAAAGTTATGGATACCCAGTTACCCTGATTGAATCATTATGTGATTATGTGATTTAATCATTATGCGTATATCAAAATATCACACGTACCCAAGAAATTAGTAAAATAATTATATATCAATATAATATAAATTTTAATGTGCATTTAAAACATCATTTGGTAACTCAACAACTTCTTTATTTTGGCTGCATTCACCTATCATCTAGAGTAATAAATGTAATTAATTCAGTAAATGAAAGCCATCAAGAAAAATGCAGTCATGGTAAAACCTTATTATATGAAAATATCCCCCTATTAACCTGTAAAGGGTACGCAACTATAAATATTCCAAGACTTTTCCATAAAGAACAGTTGAGAACATTACCTTAAAGTTCTAATGGGGCATAAATCATTAGTCATTATTCCCCAAATCCTTACCTTCCTCTAGTTATTGTGAAAATTATAGACATGTGCCTTTGTTATACATTATTGCTACCTAATCATGTTTGTACTTGTTTTGGTTACATTTTTGTTACTTGATTATTTTTTTTGCAGTCTTGACTAGAACATTTGCTCAGAATTATCCTTAAATTTAGTGTCATCAGTCTATAAATACATAGACTTGAACCCATGTCCAACTCTGTACAATGCTGATTATCTGCTTTATTATTGCATGGACAGTACTTTATGTTTTTAGTTCTGAAGCTTGCTCTTGAATTTCAGTGCTCATTGCTCTATGATCTCTATTTTATTTTTCTTAGGAATTTATATGCCTTATTTTGTTGTCACATTGGATAGAAATATGGTGAGCAAATAACTGTTGAGTAACTTTATCAAATATCACCCATCCACTGCCTCAGCTGCTTCTGAACAGATCTACCATGGTTAATTATTTTACCTACATGATAAAATAATATCGTTCATGTGGGAACAGGATTACTCTGTCTCCTCCAAATTTTGATAGATAATTTGGTCACTTTCCTCTTAGCTTCGTTATATTCTCTTTTTTGCTGAAGAGAGAAAGAATAAAAGCTGTATGGGCAATAAAGTAGTTAGATTACACAGACATACACACAAATACAGACACACAACTGCACTTCCAGTGAGGCCATGCATTTTAGGAGGATTCAAATAATTTGTAAACAAATCTTAAAGAGGTGGACCCGGGATGATAGATATATGGACAGTAACAGCAGGACAGTATGGAAAGCTTTTTAGAAGTTTCTGGAAAGAACAAGAAATAATACTAAAAACATCTGAGGAATTAATATATATTTTCTTTCCCCTTTGCATTTTTTAAAGTATCAGTAAAGGTAGAAACATCTGTTTAAACATGCTTCTTTCAATAATTCACTGCTCTATCTGTGATATATTCTATGATTTATGTAAGAATCTAACATTTTATGAGATGCAATTTTCTCTCGTGATGTTGATACAATATCCAGCTGCACTTCAGATTGCAACCACACCTTTTTTACCTGAAAGTACATGTTCAACACAATGTCTCCAGGGCTTATTTTATGGCCTAAGGGAGCAAGTGTAGGTCAACATTTGCTGCATTCATTATTAAAATATCAAGAAAAGAGCAATCAGAACTGTAGAAACCACACTGAGGCAAGATTAAATTTTCTAAAGAATGTACAGTTTGAAACTATAGAGGTTGGGTAGAATAGCATGAACAGCAATTTGTGATTTTATTAAATAGAAGATTTGTTATAAAACACCTACATAATCGAGGAAGTAGGTACTATAAATGACTTAAGAAATATTTTTCCTCCCTGGAAGAGAAAATAAGTTGAACAGCAGGTAGCCTAGAGTCCAGCAAGGCTCTACAACTATGCCACAACCAAGAATGTAGACTGGGCTGTATGGATAAGACTAGACATTAAATAAGCTTGGGAAATGTTTCTGAATTTTCTTTATATCAGGAGAAAAATATACAAAGTATTTTTCCAGGTAGGAAAGGGAAAACATAGTTTGCATAGTGAATGGAATTAAGTACACCACTATCCATGTGAGAGTCAAAGCTATCACACTAAGAATTATATGAGGTTTCCAAACCATGGAGTAAACATGAGGCACGTGGACAATTCCTGAAACGCAAATGGTGTTTCATAACCACACAGCAATATTGAGGTAAAGCAACCATCGGCTTTCACATGCAGTCTGGGGAAATTCTACAAATACCATCAGCCAGCAGGTTGAGAAACAGAGCTTGAAGTTGCATAATGCAGAATGGCATTATGTTAACCTAGATAAGATTTTGAATTAAAATATTATAATTCATCAATGCCCTGAAAAGCCACCAATTTCTTTTTTAACCAAATAATTAAGCAATGTAAATCTAATGACTAACTGCAAACAGGACAGGCTAATTAAGTTCAGATCTATATAACTTAGCAGGCAGAAGTGGAAAGTTAAATATTATGCATGTTATGATCCATCTCTTGAAAATAGACCTTTAATGAGAAAGTTTAAGTCTACCTACTTTATATCATAGACTATCCATATGCCTTCAGTTAGGTATTTAAGCTTAATCCATTTGGCTGTGGTCAGGATGACAGAATCTAAGGTCTGCATTCTCATTGCATATTTGAAGCATACTAGTTGTCAAATTAAAATGATATTCATAAATTATTTTTGAAAGTGTATGATAAAGTGTATGAAAAAAGTGTATGATAAAATACTATAAAAATTTTAAAAAATGTATTAACTGCATGATATCACTATAGAAATTAGGAACATTTTGGCTACCAAGCAGATAACAAAACCAAACATAGTAAAATCTGAAAAATGGACTGAACAATGAAGAAATGCAATCCATACATAGATAAAGTAGGGGTAAGAATTCATTGAACAAGCAGCTTCACATTGCAATCAATTGTCCAAGTTCATGTGCTGTGTGTCTTATTAGCTAAAATTGTAATTCATGCATGTATGAACAAAATATGGCAACAAAAATAGATTAGAATTGTTAAGCCATTCTTAAACCTCTGAATGAGAAATACTTGGTGGAGAAACAGATTCACTTTCCCTGATCAGGGTGGAGTAGATGAATCTAGCTGGTAACCGACAATGTTCACACATGTAAGTAAAATAGCATTTAGAAATCTGAAAATAAAAGTAATTTTTTCTATAGATGATCTTTAGATGTTATTTTTTTCTAATAATTCAATTTGCTGGATTTTCCTTTCTGTTTCCAACGGTGAGCATATATCACAAAAATAAACAGGGGAAAATAAAATTAAATGCATATTGGAAAAAATAAACAAATACCAGCTCAATCCATATACTTCAAACAATGGTAAAGTACATTATTGTCAAATTTGGCTCAGAGTAAAGAGACATTTTCTTGAATATGGCAGCATTTTGTGTGTTTTCTCAATATTTATCTTTTAAATTCTAGTCGCAGCAGCCATTTGTCTAATATTAAAATTTCTGGTCTCTCTCTCTATATATATATTTGTTCTTTTGCTCCTTTTTGTTTTGTTTCATTTCATTTTGTTTTATTTGCTTTTGTAAAGAGACCTTGCTCTGGGGCTCTGTATTCAAGGAATAATTTTGTTTGACTCAACTGAACATAATTCTTATGATGGAAAAAATCCATTGTAGTAATTGGCAATGAGTAAATGCATAAATAACAAAAGTTCCAATTCTATGAAAGCCATATTTAGTTATTGGCAATACACAAACAATTGAAAATACTTAAATTAAGATGTAAATGTATAGAAGGTTGTTTCCTTTGACTCCTGGCTATATTCCCAGAATTCCTTAGGAATATGCCAACCTAGACACAAATCCCTCTGAAACTGTGGATTAGCTTTAACTTTTTAAATCACTAAAAATTATGAATGTTTAATTTCTGGAAGAGTTTTCATGTTTTTATAAATCTATGCCTACTTATAAAATTTAGAGTTCATACATCTCAACATTTAAAAATCATTCTCTCTGGCATTATTGTAAATTGTAATAACATGAGATGATATGAAGTACCAATCTATCTATCTACCTATCTATCATCTATCATATTAACTTTATACAAGATGTGTTAGGATTTATAATGACACAAAGAAAAGTAAAACTCAGACCAAGTATTTGCACTCGATCAACTTCCCATAATTAACTTTTATTGAGACTTGAATAATCATAAGCTTATTGTAATAGTGTATAAGAGTTACTTAGCACAGTTCCTGGCATATAAAAAGCTCCTATATTATTACTACTATCAGTACTAAATAGTGATTGTTATAGTTGTTACCGAAAGTTTGGTGCTTGTCCCTGAGGTCAAATCAGTGAGAATGAAGAAGGAGGACAAGTAGTTTGCAGAAAACGAAAGAGAAGTTTATCACTTTGCCAGCAAATGAGGAGGGTGTTAGACTAGCATCTCAAAAGATCACCATAATGTCTTTATGCAGAAATACAGAGCTCTTTAAAAGGGAAGTTTTTGTCTGTTGGGCTCAGGTCTACATGACCACTGTCACATGTCATGGTTTTTGGCTACTGTTTAACTATAATTAATGGTTTTGATAGATCTCATCTCCATTGACAAAGATCTTGTGACCCATGTCCAGACGATTCTGTTCAATCATCTCTTGTGGTTTAAGAGACTAGAAACAAATAGCAAAGAACATCTTTCTTCCCCTTTGATTACTGGCCTAGGGAAGGAATGCAGGTTTCAATTCCCAGAAAGGGTGGTGGGGGGGTTTAAAGAGGAAAAACTCCTAGAACATTTTGTCCTTTTTTTAGACCTTTATCTCTGTTACATTGTTACTATTTTAATAATAGTAGAGATAGTAGTAGTTGGTAAAGATAGAAAGAACATATTTCGAATAAAGAGGTATATTTAAATCAAAAGAAGAGGTTAAGATGTTCTTAAAATATAAAAATATATTGTCAAAATATAAGAAAAATTAGGTATTTGAAAACATTTTTCCTCTACACTGTTAAACTCATTATTCTAAAATTGGATATATATAATATCATGACTTTTTTTGAGATTTTCAGGTCTATATTTAAGTCTTCAATCCTTTTTGAGTTCATTTTTGTATATAGTGTCTAATTTTATTTTTCTGCATGTGGATATCCAGTTTTCTCAGCACCATTTATTAAAAAGACTATTTTTCCCCATTGTGTGTTCTTGTCATCTTTGTTGAAAATCAATTGACAGTAAATGTGTGCACTTATTAATATTTCTGGGTTCTCTGTTTTTGCTCCATTGATCTATGAGTCTGTTTTTAGGCCAGTACCATGTTTTAATTACTGCTACTTTGTACTAGATTTTGAAATCAGTTAGTGTGATGCCTCCAGCTTTGTTCTTTTTGCTCAAGGTTGCTGTGGCTCTTTTGGGGTCTTTGTGGTTCCATTCAAATTTTAGGGTTGTTTTTTCTATTTCTGTGAAAAATGTCAGTGGAATTTAATAGAGATTGCATTGAATCTGTAGATTGCTTTGGGCAATATGAACATCTTAACAATAATAATTATTCCAATCCACGAACATTATATTGGCCAACAAGTATAGTAAAACTGCTCCACGTTACTAAACATCAGGGCAATGCAAATTAAAACTATGATTAAATATCACCTCACACCTGATAGGATGGCTATTATCAAAAAGACAAAAGATAACAAGTGTTGGGGAAGATATGGAGTGGTGCAGAATGTTTCAAAACTTTTAATAACATGATTGGTTCCTCAGGATGCCCCCATCCTGAAACTATCTGGGGATCTCAACCAATAGTCATCTCTTTAGCATACAAAAAGGCAACTCATCACTCCAGAGAGGCCATGAATCTTATCAGTTCTTGTGTCAATAACCTGAAATTAAGATCAAATAAAATAAAAGATGTTATCATCCCTAATACTTAAAAAGTTACAAGAGTTTTAGAAACTCTGTGCCAGAAACTGAGGCAGAGATCAAATATAAATTTCTTATCGTATCATATTTTGGTTATTTAATAAATGATGTTTGAAAAAATTGTTAGCAACCTATAAGGAACAAATACATTTAGATTTCTACTTCATATAATAAACAAAGAAAATTCAGGTGAATAACACTAAATGCAACAAATAAACAAATAATTTAAAGAAAATACGGGTCCATATTTTTATGATACTGGAGATAAGATAGGAGATGTAAGACTGACACAGACAACAGGCACTATAAGTATTGTTACATTTTTAGATAGAAACTTTACATAGAAACTTAAAATAGGGAAATAAAAAGAAGCCATTACGTTAAAAGGCAAGTGTCTGAAACGAAAAGAAATCCAATACACAGACTAACCAAAATTTAAAGTTTATCATCTATAAATATTCATTTAAATAATATAAGAAAATCACAAGAAAATGGTGGCATAATGAAAAAATGATCCTTAATAAATATATTAATATACTTTCAATAAAAATTATGGTAATTCAAATTAAAAACAATAACAGGTAATTTTAATTTGAGTGATTTGCAAAAAAATATAAAATATAAAAATTGGTAATATTTTTTGTTGCTGAAAGAGTGAATATAGGTGTTCTCTCATAGCGGTAGTGAAAAACTTTTGTCCAAGACAATTCAACAGTAATAATTCCTTGCAACCATCTCATAGGAATAATAAATGTTATGAAGAGATACATAAAAAGAATATTTATTCCAGCATTTCATTAATATTGATAATCTAGACACCACTTAAATTCCTTATCAATAGGAAAAAATAATATATGCATTTTTGGTGCACCCATACTGTGGCATCTTAAGAAGCAAATAAAAAGATTGAGGTAATTTTGTAGATGCTGACATGGAGGAGGGCTAAGAATCACAATTACATAATTATATTTGATAAAATAAGTCTAACTCTCCATGATTTTATGTTTTGGTTACTTTTACTGATGAAATATTTTTTCTTTCAATCTTATTAACTTTTTCTTGACATTATAAATAACTTTTGGTTTAAAACTGTACATTTGTATTAAGAAAGGATAGGGGATTTAGATGCTATTATTTTTCTTAAGTTTTACCCTTTTTTTTTTTTTTACTGCTACATAGTTAAAGTGATGACCAGTCACCAAGGATTGAGCTAAGTCAACTCTGCATTGCGGTTTTAATTAGTCTCAGTCTCCTCTGATTTGCTTTGAATCCAGGGGAATAACCCTCAAATTTGAGAAGCTCAGTTGTCCACCAGGGCCCATCCCTTTTCTCATTTCTGAACTTTAATATTTGATTCATTATATCATAAAAACTTTGGAAAACCATGCTCTGCTATTAGTCTAGCTTTTAAGTGTTTCATCCTGAAAAGCTTCAGATTTTGAAAAACAGCCTAAGAAACAATGTTTTGAGGCCTTCAAGTCTTCTAGTGAGGTTCTTACCTATCCTTACAAGACTTCCAAAATTTCTATTTCCCTGTCTCCCAGAAGCAGCTCTCAGGCTTTGCTTTTTTTGCTAACCATGAAGGAACTAAAAATTAAATTTGAAACATGACTTACCAATAAATAAAGGATGGCCAAGACACAAAATTAGTTATTACTTTCTTGGGAGATATTATTTGGTGTTTAACATTTTCTAATCTAACTCCAATATGTTTTTCTTCTCCTTAAGCCATCCTACATGGCATATGACAATCTCACACCATGCCAGAAATGTTGATAGAGACAGTCTGTATAAAGCACTGCAGAATGATTCATAACATAATCAAGATTGACAACCGATTTGGTTAAGGTGAAATAATAACCCAAACCTTTTGTCAAACATGAAATCTAAATTTAAAAACAGATGTATGTATGTGACCTGAAAATAATTTTCAGTGCACTTTTGCCAACCAATAACTATTTAATGTTCTTAGGGAGGACAAAAAGAAACAGGAGCATAAATAAGTTATAAAATCTATGTTAAACAACATTTGAGGTGTTATCTTCCTATAATCTAGTCATAAGTGTACCAGTTGGGTTATCTTTGGCAATAGACAACAGAAAACCACCCAAAAAAGACTCAAACAGAGAGAACTTTATTATATTATGTATCAAGATGTCCAAAGTTAGGGCTCTTCTTTAGCATACTGATGTGATTTAGGCCCCCAATCCTTTCCATTTTTCTGTTCTGCCATCATCAAAATTTTAGCTAATCCTCTCATAACCATAAGATCCCTGTGGTAGTTCCAGTTATTCTGTCCTCACGTAACACGACAGAAAAAAGAATATGACCTTTTCTTATTATCTTTTTGAGAATCAGGGAGCCGTAAGGAAGACATCACTTGCATCTTCATAGGCAAAACTATGTTTGAGGCTCCTTTATTTAATTATAGCTGTAAAATGACAGAGATTAGCACAGCTAGAAAAGATTAGACAATATTCACAATGGTTCTAGGGAGAGTTCCAGCCTTCCAGAAGCATAAGGCTATTGGATACCTAAACAAAACTGGAATTCTTTTAGCAAGGATATAGACAATATATTTGGCAACTAGATAAATAACCACAATATATAAGGGATAATGGTAATATAAATCAAAACAATGTACTATTATAAATGACAAAAATAAGATTATATAGATCTAGCTTATGAAATACTATGTAAAATGAAAACACATCCATAACCAAATATTATTTCAGGCACAATTCAAAAAACAGCATGCAGCAGGAAGCATACATATGAATATAGTCCTAGCCTTACCACTTGTAGCTTTTATTCCAGGTAAATTATTTAAATTTTTTCAACCAGGATATTCATATTTTTTAGAAAAGTATAATAATTCTTATTCATTTCTTAAGGTTTCTGTAAAAAACAAATGCAGTGGCTAATGTCATTATGCTGTCAAATGGTCCTATACAGATTTATTATCATTATAAAAAGCACATGCAGAGGACACATCAAGTGTAAAAGAAGGTATTGTCACCATAGAGGAACGTAAAAGGAACAAAAGTTTCCTATGTTAACATCTGGGAATTTTTTTGTTTTCTTCTAAAGCCGTTTGATTTCCCTTTTAGTTAGGAATATAATGCTCTACCATGCACTTACTCATTTTTCCCTCATAAAGACATTAAATTAGTTAGGGTGTATTTGACTTTAAGTTTCAGAAAGGACATCCCGAACCAGAGGTGATGGGGGTAACCTGTGTCCTTAAGTTCACATGTGGCCATCTAGGTCCTTAAGTGCAGTCTTTTGGCTGAATCCAAATTTTACAGAACAAATCCTTTTATTTTTATTAATACATTTCTGTTCACCTTTTATGTTTTTATTTTATTTTTAAAATGAATGTATTTAAAATGCCAAAGAATCAGTTTCATCAAAATAATCCTCCTAGATTGACCAGCACAATTAGAACATTAGTAAACCAGAAAGGCTACATTGACAGCTGCTATCTTGTGATTTAGTTCTAACTTCCTCCGCCTGATTGGTGACACTAATGCATAAGGCTGGTTGGCGAGAGTTTATGGGGGTGGATTGTGCCAGTCTGTTATCAGCTTTTGACAATATTGCACTGTGTTTCTGTTTGAAGTGGGATTTGTGAATAGTTGTACAGCTTAACACTATTTTTTAATTTTGTCTGCTTAACAGCCTATCGTGTCAAAGAAGACCAAGAGAACGCTGAAGGAAGAAAACAGAATTTTAATGAGGATTGGGAACTGCAATATTATCTTGTTTCTGCCAAACACGACATGATTTGCTTGCTTTATGATACTGCAGTATAAACAGTAAAGGAATTCAATGTTCATCAGCATTATAACACTCATAAGGACCACAAATATTTTAAATTAGAGGGAGAGGCATGAAAGGTTATGTTGCAGAAATTAAAAGATGAAAAGCAAAAGCAAAGACAATTCTTTCAAGCAGCAATAAGACCTGAAAATAATGCCACTGAAACGATATATAAAGTAGTTTATACACTCAGGAAAGAAGGGAAGCCATTCAGTGATGTAGAAATTGTGAAAGAATGCATTGTCAAAGTTGTAGGATACTTAGCCTCTGATAACATTTCAAAGTACAAACAACCGCCTCTTTCAAGGAGAACCATAACTGATTGGCAACATGAGTTAGCCTTCAACTTAACAGAACAACTTCATGCAATACTTCAAAAGGAAAATATATTAATATATTATTCGATCACTTTGGATGAATCAACTGATACTATTGACTCAGTGCAAGTTTTATACTTCATTTGAGTCATAATAGAAGATTTTCTTTGCTATGAAGAGTTACTCTCTTTGGGCACTCTTTTGAATAGAGCACCAGGGGAATAAATGTCTTCAACAATTTCAAGATAAAAATTGTGAAGTTGGACTGAATTTGGTAAATTTTGTGAGCGTGTACACAGATGGTGCACCTTCCATGACAGAAAAAAATGAAGGGTTTATTGCACAGATAAAAAAATACTAACAGATTCAGATGCTCATATTTCTTTTCATTGTATTTTTCATCAGCAAAGTCTCCGTGCTAAAGCTACTATTTTAAGTGACAGTTTGCAACAAGTTGTAAGCATTGTTAACTACATTTGTGCAAATGCAAAACGGCATGTAACATGCTAAAGCTGAACAATGGAGTATTCAGTGTGGATTTGATGTATCATTCTAAAGTGTGTTGGCTATTGCAGCCATGCCTTTGGCAACACGCCTGGAAAATGCTTTCTTGCTTTTCAACCATTTATTGCTGTGAACCTACACTCTCCTACCTAACCCAAATCAAGACACCCTTATGGTCACAAATGACTGATACGCATCTAGAGGATCAATTGTGCACCTCCATGCTGCAACCAAATATTCAGATGCTTTCCAACAGAAAGCAGACTCAACGAAATCATTCAAAGGTTGGTTAACTTTAAAGTTAACAAATAGTTTTCATTTTCTGAAAATATTAGTTACATAGCAGTTATATTTTTACAACATAATGTACACGTTTAAGTATATCTAATTGAAGTTTCTTGAATGTGGCCTTATTTGACTGCAGCTAAATTAACATGGCCTTCCAACATGAAAAGTCTCCTCACTCCTGTCCTAAACTAATATTAAACAACAAAAAATAATGTTTCAAATAATCTGAGGCTGAAAGACAGGGGGAGATTTAAATATGCCTGTGGCTTGGTTCACTGCTTATTTATTCATTGATTGATTGATTAATTGATTGATTTGTTTGGTTGTTTGTTTTTTGTTCTTTTAGCTCCCTGAGTTAGTGACACCTCAGCCTTTAGCAAGATAACTTCCGGGTTTTCAAGCTTCACGTGCATGAAATAGGATTGATATTTACTGGTAAGTATTGATTTGATTGAATCATTTGTTTACCGCTGTCATTATTTCCGATTCATTATTTTCCATGTCTTGGGTTGATAGATATTTTGAATATGACCCTGTGCATAAGAACCAAAGGAAAAGAAAGCTTTCATTTGCTGTAAGCATCTGAGAAGAGTGATGAAGCAATGTTAACAAGCCTCCTACATTCTTTTTATGTTCCATTGGTCCCTATTGGGTATTATGCCAGTTCCTAAACACTGCTTAGAGGGTTGAGAGAGTTTTATATCAATTACTCATACCATGGAGCTAGTAGTGAAGTTGATTTCCAAGAACTCCACAGACTTTGTTTAAAACAAGTAGTGCCTAAATAAAACTGAGATTCTATTAGGAAAAACAAGGAAAAGTTCTTATACCAGTTGGGCTATTAACAATTTCTACCAGGTTGTATATTAGCCTGGGAAAATAGCCCATCACAATGTATTAGTTAACTATGATAGATTATGAAACTAGATCTAATAATTAAAATAAATTTTATCATTTAGGTCCCAATTTTCTTTGGAAAATGGAACAGATGGTGTTGTGTGCAATAAATTATAAATATAGCTGGGTGTGGTGACTCAGGCTTGTAATCTCAGCAACTTGGGAGGCTGAGGTGAGAGGATCACTTGAGCCCAGGAGTTCAAGGCTGCAGTGAGCAGGATCCAGACGTTGCACTTCAGCCTGGTGACAGAGTGAGACACCATCTCAAAAAAACAAAAAACAAAAACTATAATTCTCCAGCGTATCCCTTTTGACAGTAGTAGGATAAAGAATGCTATAATCTTTTTAGGGAACACGGAATTGTCGGGCATCATATTTGTTGGTTGTTAATATTGTCATCCTTATATAAGGCAAGAGGAAACTAAAACTCAGAGAATGTCGTGCAATTAGTACATTCTGAAGCCAGATTTCAAGATTTTGTAGTTTCCACTTTGTCACTGTGTCTTATATTTGGAGATGCAAGAGAAACCCACAACAACCTACTACATTCATTCATTCAAAGAATGTTTACTAAGTTCTACTGTGTGTGATGCACTATGTTAGAAAGTATGTAAAAATAAACAAACAAAATCCCAGTATGGCCTTTATCTGTAAGAATCTCAGCATCTATTAACTAAAGTTCCCTGTATTTTTTATAATCTGATAGGTGTTATGGTATACAAGAGCATGG
The DNA here is from genome assembly GCA_963574695.1 of Propithecus perrieri. Lineage (NCBI taxonomy): Eukaryota > Metazoa > Chordata > Mammalia > Primates > Indriidae > Propithecus > Propithecus perrieri. The sequence continues at coordinate 108,167 of CAUYRB010015048.1, forward strand.
GAGAGTGGGGCTTAATCAACTCTTTTGCAGTTGGGGGTCTGGAGGCCGTCAAGAAAACATTCCCAAAAGAAATGGTGCTTATTTTGAACTTAATGATTAAGCAGGCATACTTGCACCAGGAAAAGTAACCACATGTTCAATACCATGACAAATAATGGCATCTTAACGGAATGCCCACTAAACAGCATATTTGGATTTTAAGTTAAATGTTGAAAAATATTAGAAATTAAACATGAAAATATAAGCAGAAATAAAACACGGAGGAGTTTGATTTTAGTTTTGTCTATGTTTGGTGCAATTTATTCCTAAGTTTGATAAAAATCACTAGTGTCACCAGTTAGTTATTGGTTGTGAATATTTTGTGGGAAAATTTTGAATTAAGTTAGTACACATAAGTCTACTCATATTTTATAATTCTTTTGGCATCAGATTGAATAATGTTTACATTTTGAGGAATCCATTCAGTTCATTCAAGTTGTCGAATTAATTGGCACAAAAGTTTTCATAATAGCCTGTTATTATCCTTTTATTGTATCAAGAATCTTTAGTGACATCTTTTTTTCTTTCCTAATATTAGTATGACTTATGTCTTATTTCTTTCTTCCTTTCTCTTTGTCTCTCATTCTCTGTATCATAAAGTAGAGATCCCTCTATTTTATAATCTTAAGAAAAAATATTTTGTTTGCATCGATCTCTATTTTTTTATTTCATTAATTTTCATTGTTATCTTTATTATTTACTATTCTCTAATTACTTTGGATTTGGTATGCCATATGTGGGAAGGGGCTTCTTAAAGGGGCTACTTACATCATTAATTTTAGAACTTCATTCTTTTTCAATATGAACATTTAAAGCTATATACATTTTCCTCTAAACTCTACTTTAGTTGTAACCCACAAATTTGGATATGCTTTTCATTATCACTTATTTCAAAATACTTTCTAATATCTTGCACATTTAAAGTTTGAAATCATGGCACACACCTACACATATACATACACACTTTGTATATTTTATATATGAATGATAACAAAACTAGATACACACATACATTATAGTTTTATACTCTTTATATTCTCTTATTTTAGAGTTTAGAATAGTTATCTGCAGATTTTGCATGACAAGCAAAAAAACTATTCTAAGTATATTTTGAATTAAAATGTGAAAAGAAGGAACCATGTGCTAATGTACAACTTTTCAGTATGGTAATAGCAAATATTAATATTTATAATGTTTTTTCTGCCCAAAGCATGCTTCTTTTGAACTGAATTGTTCATTTAACAATTTATATGTTCAACATTATATTTATTTTTGCAATTGATTGAGGACATATGGAAGAACTGTACGTTTATTTTACCTCAAGTTATATCTTTAAGTTCCTGCATTATTCACACTTAATACAATTTGGCAAGACTAACACAGAAAGAAACAAACAAAAATGAATTACATATTTTCTTGTAAAACACAAAGGGAACTCTTACAGATACATGTAGATCTCAATACTTTGCTTTCTTAATGGAGGTGGATTCTGTCTGTTAGAATGACTAGCCAAACAGATTCTTCCCCATTGAGATAGTAATGAAAACATTCATCCAAGGCACCAGAAAATTATCTTCAGGACATCCCATAGAATCAAAGTAACTCCTCTCACCAATTCTGACCTGCTTATAAATGTTGCAGAATTTCCAGCATACAAGAGCAATGTTGAGACACTCAGGGGTAACTGTGTGTAGTGAAAATAGATTTCAGTGGGCATCAGTCAACTAAGTAATTTAATATAAAGAAACAAAATAAATTGAAATTACAGGTTCTATTTTATACCTGCATCATATGGTTTTTCTTATTGTCATCATATTAAATCCATGGATTTTATTCCTATTGTAGGGAGAAAGTATATGTTTAGGTCAAAACCACATTCTTCATACTGTTATTAAACATTTGATACTGGTTTCTATATCTGTAGCCATATCCTCCATGCTAAGTGACTTATCCAAGAATTTCTCATTAAAAAGTGTTATTTGTTCTCTGAGAATTGTGAAGTTTCTATCTATCCACGTTACCCTTAGTTTCAATTCCACTCCACCTAAATACGTTTTATTCTCCTTCCCATGTGTTTCTTCATGGGCATGTGACCTGTCCAGTCCCTTAAGGGCTCTTACTTAGAAGGCCCTCATGCTTAATATAATACTTTGCTGTAGGCATCCTTAAATTTTTAATAATCTTTGAATTTTAATTTTCCACTGGGTTGCACAAATTATGTAGCTCATCCTCAGGGTATTACATTATTTTTACAAATCATAGTTCTGATATCTTCCCTATATGTCCACATCTGTCAAGTATATTCCTAAAAGGCATCTTCTCTATGTATCCTTATCTGATTCTCATGTTGAAGAGCAATCTCCCTGATCTCAATTCGCCAGCACTGTTTCTACACTGAATTATTGTGCATCAGTTTTTATGTTGTGTTGGAAGACCTATCAGTAATCATACTCAATACAAGCCTCTGCTAGATGTAAGATGCTTTAATTTTTTGCTCATACCACAGCTCTCCTAAGCAGTAATTCTTGTGGCTTCGACTTGAGAATCCAGGATGCTTCCTTCTGGCATCTCTGCCTTCTGGAAAACTTAAGTAACTCAAATTTGTAACAGAAAAGAAAGAGAAAATAAATGGTTTTTCAGACTTTTTTAAAAAAAATCCAAGTCTGAAAGTGGCTTATATCACTTTCACACACAATTCATTGGTCAGTACTTCATCATTTGGCCCCAACATAATTGAAGTAGAGACTGGGAAATATAGCCTCCTATATTCCTAGGAAGTGGACATGAGGTGGTTAATTTATTGCATGCACTGCCTCTCTCAAACTTGAAGAGAGAGAATATATCTAATTCATTTTTTCTCATCCATACTATCTCAGCCAAATCTTTGGATTGCAGGACTTAAGCCAATTGTTTGTTAAGTGTATGATTTAATGTATCTAGAGTGCTAACTTCCCTGAAGGATCTTGAAAATTCCATTATTTCTGTTTGCTTAGCCAAAATAATAGCCTCCAATATAGCAATAGTACTTCAGAACAGTCCCTTTTATTACTTTTGACTTAAAACATTTCATGAAAGGAAAAGAAAAATGAGTTGAAAGAAAAAGAGAGGATTCGTCGTATTGGAATTATTTTTTGTTTTTACATGAGAAATTATGAAATTTATATTTAAGATGTGGTTACTGTTTTATGTAACAATATTTAAGTCTTTTTTAGAATACAAGAAAATAACTAAGAAGAGTAGATGTAACTAGTAAAGCAAGTAGCTTGTGAATCATAAGAGTAATTAAGGGAGGATGTAAGATATGATAAAATAGTAACTTATGAGGCCTAATAAGTCAGATGAAGTAAGTGAACTATGAATATGTTCTAAACATAGATATAAAGGGATGAAAAAAACAATAAGCACCTAGTATTGATAATATACTAAGTACACCGAAGGCATCAGAGGCTGCTATGGTCATGAAAACCTCATTACATAAGATACATGACACATTCTAAAGCTTGATGTTTTAAATCAATCACCCATTGGTGGGATTTATTTTTCCCTGAATTACCTTCTACTCAAGAAACACCAATAAAGCTAATTGGCACTTTCTATTAGGGCCAGGTGTACATGTCTCTGCATCTCTCTGATAAAGCAAGTGTGTATTCTAGTCCTAGGCACTTTTCATTATCTAGGCTCTCTTCCTCAATCCCCAACTCTAGTTCTCATAAGCACAATGCCAGCAAGGAAAATTGACATGGCAGATAGAGAAAAATAACAGACCACATGAATATTGTGTAAGCTTTCTACCTTGCTTGCAGCCTGTCATGCTCTGCCCCATTTATTTCTCTTTGTTTCGACCTGTGCCATTTAAATAGATTCAGTAAACTATGGGATTTGGGGATCTGAATTTTGACTGTGAGTGTTTTAGTTTGCAAGGGCGACCATATCAAAATACCATTGGGTGGCTTAACCAACATAAAGTTATTTCTTCTCAGTTCTAGAGGCTAGAAGTTCAAGATCAAGGTGTCTGCAGGTTTGGTTTCTCCTGAGGCCTCTCTTTTTGGCTTGCAGGTGGCAACCATTTCATTGTCTTTGCAAGGCCTTTTCTCTGTGCACATGTCTGATGTCTTCCATGTGTCCTAATTTCTCTTCTCATAAGGACACCAGTCATTTTGGATTAGGGAATACTAATAACCTCATTTTGACTTAAGTATCTCTTTAAAGGCCCTGTCTCTGAATATGGCGGCATTCTGAGGTACTGGGGCTTAGAGCTTCAACATATACATTTTGGAGGGACACTATTCAATCTTTGACAGTTAGTCTTTTTGCCCTGGATTAGCTTGACTGGTAAGGTACTTGAAGGCTATTATCGTATCATGGTATGGTTTCACATATCACATATCACTATTATATGCAACCAGTATTTAGGAAGTAGACATGTATAACAGATTTGCATAATTCATGATATTTTACACATTTCTTAAAATATTTTATCCATAGTTTTTGAATGATAGTCATAAAATTATATATCTAGAAGAAACTTAATCTCTTGTTGCAGATAAAGGATTTTAGTTTCTGAATTTCAAAGGCTAAGCTAAGCAGATTTATTTACAGAGATAAGACAAGAAAACATGTCTTCTGATTACAAATATGGAACTCACTGATTTTATTTATTTGTTTATTGGAAATTTTGGAATTATTTCAGGCATAAGAGAGACAGGGAGTCTGGATATATGTTTTTCTCTTGATATAAACTAACTTCCCTAATGGAGATATTATAAAATGGTATTTAAGGATTATACAGATCCAAATTAGGGAAATGAAACTTTTAAAAAAGGCTACATATCTGAAAGTCAACAGAAAGTGTTAATTTTCAAAGAATGAAATTAAGAGAAAAGTTTTTATTGATTAAAAAAATCATGAAGTAAAATCAGAATAAAAATTATTGTTGAATGGAGCAATAAACCAGTTAAAATATAGTGTGAATTCAGTAGGCTTTTTTGAAGATTAGAAAAAGCACAAAGAGTAAACCAGCATGAGCAATTCTATTGAATATCTGTTAAAAAACAAACTAGTTAAAGGAAAGACGGCCCAGGCATTTTGACTTAAAGCAAGTAAAAAGAGAAAAGCTCTATGGAGGTCTCACCAAGGTTTCAGTCAATGAAGGGTCAACTATTCAAACATCCAGGGCAGTTACCTTGGGGGAATGCTGCTAACTGTGTCTATCAGTCCACACTATTGTGAGGACTGATCTAGTCAGTTCCAGTATCAAAATTTTTTCCCTAGAGTTATTCAAAAGGGAAATGCCCACTAAGAAAATCTATTAAAAGGTGATTTTTTTTTTAGCATTTGGGGATTTTATTAAATTGGATAATCAATATACAGTTGACTTTATGTAACTGAACAACACAGATGGCTGCCAATCTGTATTTTTATATTATGTTACATAGTAAAATTCACAATTTTCCCAATTCAATTTATTCTTCTATTTTTAATACAACTGTGTTAGAAAAGGTGCTTGATTTATTTTAAAAATGAAATGAAATTATTTTCTTGGTAAGTGTAGCTATGTGAAAGTATATTTAATTATTAATTTAATGGCAATTCAAAATGATTAAATCCATGTAGTAATTGTCTAAGAACCAAGTCAAATTTTTCTTTACTACATACGGAGAAAACATGAATTTCACAACTGAAAAATTAATCTAGAATTTAGAATAATAAAGGCTATCATTGTCAATAATCTAGAGAAGCCAAATTTCTTAGCACCTACACTATTCTCATTATCATTCTCAGAATTATGTGATCAAGAGTTTAATCTCACCAGTTAATTTTAGTTTTCATGTGGAATTGTAATGAATAATTTTATTTTATCTAAAAGACCTTTTCCAACAATAGATGTTAATAATTATGTGACAATCAAACATTTATTTACGTGTTTATTTATTTTACTTAGAGATATTATGATCCAAATGATCTGAGTCTGAGGTGTTAGAGTGAACAAGATTTAGCGTAAAATATATTCCACAGAAGAGAAATACCACCATGCATTCTCATTCAGGACCTTTTTTTTTTCTTTCTAGCCATGAGCCTTTCCTGACAGCTCTGCTTAAGTCTCAGCCTGTGCTTTTGTTAAAGCATGCTTTGTGTTCAGTCCAAAATCCTCACCTCCCTAATGTTGTTGGTTAGTATCCAAATGTAAGCCAAAGTGGGGATTTATCCTCTATCCTTCTCTGATCACTCTTTCTATTTAAACACCTGATTCATTATCTACTGCCTTTACCTTCGCCTCACTACACTTGTGCTTTATGGAAGGTATGATTTATTACTAATAAATCTTCACATCACAACATACAACTGTGATTATTCAGAGATATATTCTTAAATTAATATTGAGATGGAAAAATATCTTGGGAATTTGGGGCCCTTCAGCAACATAGTTTGAGAAGGTTAGGAGAAACCAGCAAAGTGTTTAGTGAGTTATAAGATGATAATAAAGAGTGAATCTTCAGTGTCCCATGAAAAACATAACAGTGCAACAAATGCTGTTGGTAGATTACATACATCAAAAGCATTTTTTATGAGGTCAAGAACTTTATCCATGGAATGGTGGGGCTGACAGCCTGATTGAAATGAGTTCAAGAAGAGAGTGACTGTCAATATGTGTTTTGAGGAATTTTGCTGAGAGAGAATGGAGAAATGGAGTGATAGCTTGAACAGGATGTGAGGCCAAAGAAGAGTATCAATCGACTGTTTTCAGTGTAAGAATAGAACAGACTGGGCTGAGGGTGTAGCTCCTCAAATGTTTGGCATTGGTAGAGCACACATATAAAACACAACTGCATTGGTTTGATAGGCTCATGTTTCATTTTAACTATTGAAAATTCAGCATCTTAATCAAGATGAACTTCGTACAAAAGAAAAGGTGTCTTATTAACACTTTTTATTTTTATAAGAGGTCATCCTGTTCTCCTTTTAATATAAATTGTATTGTGTATATTTAAGGCATACAAAATAATGTTATGGGATGCATATAGATAGTAAAATATTTACTATAGTGAAACAAGTTAACATATCTATCATTTCATAGGGTTTTTTTTTATGTGTGTGTGTATGGCAAGAGCAATTAAAATCTACTTATTTAGCAAAAGTCCAGAGTACAATGCAGTATTATTAACTATAGTCTTCATGTTGTACATTAGATCTCTAGACTTGTTCCTCCTATATACCTGCTACTTTGTATACTTTGAACTTCATCTTTCCATTTCCTCCCCACCCTCCCATTTTATTCAAGTAGAGTATGATTATAATGGAATATTTGAGAATCACTAAAATGTTAAATTACTGAGTCCCACTTACTGAGAAATTAAGAAGAACATCTACTACATTGCAGGGCTGGGAATATGGTTTCTGAGAAACATATAAGCCTGGCCAGTGAAGCTCATTTTCTTTCCCATATTTGTCACTTAATATAGTTCTGACTTTGCAGGTCTGAGCTAAGGATAGTCTGATTCCAGCCCCTTAGCTCTTGAGTCTCTCTTTTTAACAATATCCCTTCCTCAGTCATGAGCCTTTCATCTTGCATAGTTGCATGGAAGTTCCCTTTCAGTAAGGTGTGTATTACAGACATGGGATCCCCCACTATTAGGCAAATGGCCCTGGTGGGTTCAATCTAGCTGTGTCCAGCCTCAACACATGCTCTGCTCTCCTTTCCTTGTAAATTTTTAATTCATTCTCATTATCTTCAAGAAACTATGTAAATTACTCTTCTCATCTTCAATATTTTCAAGATCTTGAAAATAATATGTCTCTCATGGGCAAAAACGTTGCTCTTCCTCATGGATGCCTCTGATTCCTGTCCGGCCTGTTACTTTTCAGTTTGTGCCATGCCTCAAATTTCAGACTTCATTAATAGATCTTGTAACTTGTCACTCAAAATTGCATAACAGAAGGGTCAATATTGCTCATATAATGTGCAAATTGACTCTGTAATGGATAATAATGTACATAAGCCAAAGAGAGCCCTGCCCTTTTCAAATTATCTTATAGACTCCTGGGAACTTCTCAAAGTACAGAAATGTATGTATGTTTATCCATTTTTATTTACTACTGCAACCAATGCCCACCAAGGGTGATAGGAAGACATAATTGTTTTAACTATCAGCCTCTATCTATTCTCTCTTGCTGCACTCAACACGGATGAGGGATAAATAAAATACTACCCTGTTTTTCAAGTTATTTGCTGCATAATAAGCCACTCCAAATTCAGTGGCAGCAAAGAACCTTTTTATGTGGGTCTGGAATTCAGAATGGTCTAATGAGGAAGGCTTTGTGTAACTGGGTGGCCGGAAGTTGGCCTTATTCAAATCCTCACTCACATACGTATCGGATGGTTGATGCTCACTCTGAGCTCAAACCTTCCCTGAGTTGTCTGCTGTTACACTTACACGTTGCCTTTCCATGTGGTTGCTCTGCCTGGTCTGCTCTGAGATAGTTCACAGCATGGCAAGAATATGCATACCACAGCCAGAAGCTATACCACTTTTTATGAACTAGTATCAGTAGCCACATGTCATTTCTGCCTAGTCAGAAACTTGCTCAGATCCAAAGGGGTTGGACATATTCCCCAACTTTTGATTAGAGGAGTCATTCAGTATCACATTGTAAGAAGAACATGTAAAATGGGAGAAATTATTGCTGCCATGTGTGATATTTGTAGGATTTAACAACAACAAAACAACAAAAATAATGCTAATTATAAATCATTTATCAAGTACTTAGTATAGGCCTCACTCTACACTAAATGCTTTACAAAAACAAATTATTTCATTAAATATTTAACCCCTCTTGTGTCATAGATATTTTCCCTCATTTTTCATGTGAAGACTTGAAAATTTGATAGGTTAATAAATTGACCAAGATCACCTAACTGGTACATTGCAGAAATAGATTTCAAACCTCATCTGCCTGACCCCTCAGACTTACAGCTGTCTTATGGTTGCTGGCATCCCTGTTATCCTCCAAAGTCTCACTGGTTTGCCTACCATGAAAGACTGTTCCCATTTCTGTAACTACTACATATAGCCCCTACCCACTGAGGCCAAGGGTGACATTGTTTTGGAAGTATTCTGAATGCCCCCAAAATTTAAAGTCAGTCATAAAAAATTTAAGAAAAGTGGAAAGTTGTGATGAATAAGTTTTGGCTCAATAGATCCAGCTGCCCATAATGACTAATTTCCCTTTGCTTACAAAATTCCTCACTGGTTTCATGCACAACTGCACCAAGCAGCAGGATAAGTCATGCTGTAGAAAATGGCAACATCTTCTATTTGGAACATACAGCTGAAACTGCTCTTAGGAAACCTGGAGAATTTTCATGTTAAATCATGCTTCCATGATATCCTGTACTATGAAATATTTGATCTTGATAGGTCCTCTAAGTTCAAGATTCTTATAATTTCAACGGAAAACTGACTTGAAATCTCTAAAGAACTGTTGGATTCAAACAGCCAGAATAACCTACAGTTCCTACATTACACCAGCATCCTTCATTCCATATTGCTAATAACATTTGTTTTTTTCTGATCGTACTGAAGGTAATCCTTTATTTTTTTAATAAATCTATTTGTATTTATGTGGTTCAGGTGTTGAATATATTTAAGGCAATATAGAGGCAAAAATTGCATTCTTCTACACATACACTTGCACACCTCTAAATTTAGGATACATGTAAATAATGAAATCGGAATGCACCAATGTTTCTTGAATTAACTGCAACATTTAGAATTGCCCATTGCCTTCAGTTGCAAATTTTGTAGGGACTCCAAAACTCCTACATAAAATTTGTATTAAATTTGGCATTATGAGTTGGGCAAAGTGGTACTGGAGAACTTGTTTTAAAACATTATTTGACTGGTAAAGATTGTATTTAATTAGACAGACATATACATTTGGGATGGTTTGGAGTGTCATGAAATATTCTGCTATCCGGGTTCCTTGATACTGTCATTGGACATAGAAAAAAATTAGAATGTTGACCTAATATGTGACCTACACCTTACTTGGTATATTATTCTTATACTATCCCACTAAACAACCACAACAACATAATATTTTCATTGTAATTATTATTGTCAGTTTTCATTTATTTTTCAATAGAGGAGAGGCTTTTGAAATAGAATTATTATATGTCACTCATTTGTCATTATCATTTGCTCCAGTTTATTGGGGCGTATCTTTTAATATGTCTAACTAGATCTTACATTCTTTGGATTCAGGAAACCAATATGTAGGTCACACAGTGGACTGAATATAGTAAATGCTTAGTGAATGTGTGAACCTTGGTAATAACTGAGGTAGACAGCTTTAAAATGAGCCCCACCTTTTGGTATTAAAACATTATATATTTGGTTTTATATAATGTCCTCTCATTGAGTGTAGGCTGGACCTAGTGATATAATTCTAATTAATTAAATAGGTTAAAGGTGATAGAACACCACTTGAATTATTAGGTTTCAAACACTGTGATTTCCTTCTTGTTAGCACTTATTATCCTCTTGCTTGCACTCTCTCATTCTCTGGTTCTTCTTGTGTGCTTGTTTGATGAACCGTGCTAGAGAGATCAGATTTTAGTTAGGTCTTTGGCCAATTATCAGTGAAAAACTGAAACTGTCAGTTTAGCAGTTCTTGAGGACACAGATCCTACCAACAACCATGTGAGCCATCGTGAAAGGGAAACGTCTCCCAATCAAGCCTCCAGATTGGACCGTAATTCTAGCTGCTAGAGTTTGAATGTTTGTGTCCCCTTAAAAATTTGTGTTGCAAATTAATCCCCAATGCAACCATTTTAAGAGATGGGATCTTTAGAAGGTGATTAGGTCATAAGGGCCCCACCCTCCTGAATGGATCAGTGCTTTATAAAAGGGCTTGAGAGGACGAGTTTCCCCTTCCATACCTTCAGCCACAAGGGGCCATCTTAGAAGTACAGAGCAGCTCTCGCCAGACACCAAACTTGCCTGTGCCTTGATCTTGGACTTCCAGCCTCCAGAACTGTGAGAAATAAATTTTTGTTGTTTATAAATTATCCAGTCTCAGGTATTTTGTTACGGCAACTCCAAAGGACTAAGACACCAGCAAATACCTCAATTGCAGCTTTGTGAGAGACCCTAAAGCAGAGCACCCAGCTAAATCGTGCCTGGATTTCTGACCCACAAGAACTGGGAGAAGATAGACGTGTGCTATTTTAAGCTATCAAGTTTTAGGGTAATTTGTTGTGCAGCAAAGGATCACTAAGACAATAGGTATGCATCCTGCTTTACTGTAGAATCAGCTGCTACTTATAGATGTATTTTTGTCACATTGCTTCTAATGCTTGTATGCTAAACCTGTGAAAAAGCATATTTCTTAACTCATTTTCAATGTACCCCTATTCTATTGACTATTCTGACCTTTATTTAGATTTATAAATGTCAGTGACCCTGTATATTATTTCTATATTAATTCTAAAATATACTATAAATATTTATTAAGACTACAATTTTTAATGTAAAGTATTTCTTTTTCAGGAGGTACTTTGTCTTTTTGGTTCCTATCATCTGACCAAGTTATAGCATCATGGGTATTAGGATTCAGATGTCAGACATGAAGGAGTCAGTGTTTAAGGACAGCCTTAGAAAACAGTTGAGAGTGCTCCTAAGGCAAGATTGTGCCTTAAAAGTAGTTCTTAATTTGAGATTTTCAATGTACTTCTTAAATTAATGTTAAGAAAAAAAAATACAGAGTGGGATTGGAGTTTAGGAACTAGAGGAAAATGGTGCTAAGTGTAACCAACGTTATTTTAGTTTAAACATTTTAGTTCTAAAAGTGAAAATTCAAAACTTTCTCATGATAATGTGAGTCTTCAAAGGGGACTTTCCAAGATAACTTAACAAAGGAACTTTCTGTCCTCAGGACACTGATTAATAAATGACAAATCATTACCTCTTTGCAATACATGTTTCATGGAAAACATTTTTTTTGGAAATTCTGTGAAAGTTTGGTAACTTCTACAGAATTTCCAAAAACTATGAAAGTGTTTCAAGGACCCTCATTATGACCAATTATGGCTTTCATATTTCCAAAGAATATGAATGTGTTTCAAGGAACCAGAGTATGATCTCCTATAATCTTATCCTTAAAATAATTATTTTTTCTCTTAGAAACAAAACATTTATCACTTCCACGTGAAGAGAAAGAGCAAGTAATAGTTTTCTCATATAGCCCATTGCATATCAAATACCTAAGTGAACTCCAGAATGTTCATGCCTTTTTTAATTACTAAGATCATGAAACCAGCTTTTTGTCTATTTAAAGATGAAATCAGTAAGCAGAGGTACAGCTGAAGAATTGACTAATGGTGGGTTAAGCAATCTCTGAAATGCAGTGTGAAGCAGTGGAAAAGCCTTAGTATAAGTTGTAACCACATTTCAACTCCAGCTTTTCCATATGTAAGATATGTGATTAAGGGCAACTCCTTGTTTTCATTATCTGTAAAATGGATAAAATTGCCATGAACATTTGACTATATAATATAAATAAAATTGTTGCAGGCACCTTACTCATGCTGACAAACTGTCACTTTTTCCTTGGCAAATGTTTTGCATGCCAGTACTATGAAAGATTGGCTGGTGCTGCAAATTGACTTAAGCCAATTTGCTTTAGAACTTTATGAGATTATGTTTTATAAATATCCTTCAGTGAGAGGAGAAGGGATGAGTTACACGGATAAGACAATATTTCCACCAGACTCTATGCCTCCAATAGCAGGAGTGAAGAGAAAGCTCTCAAAGGCCTTGTGCTCTGGAAGAAGAGCCCTCCCTTTAGCCTCCACAGTACTATTGGCAGGAGAGAAGAGGCTATCTCAGGATGTCTGCATGACTTGGAAAGACCTCAACCCCTCCATTCCCTTCCACGACATTGACACCCTCAGCCTCACTGTCTGCCTGAGGATCATTAGGTTTAATCCCAACTATGCTAATTAAACCTGTTTTATCAACTCCCAAATCATCTCTATTACCTGATTTTTATCACCACAGAGCTCTGCCCTTCCAAAATCCTCCCTGGACTTATAATCAATCAAGAGCAAAATTCCCCTAAACATCATTTATGAGCATTTTCTTCAGTTTCCTGTTCTAACCAAACTTAGCTGTCCCTAAGCACATTGCTTTGCAAGCAGCCTTTCAAGCTCCTTTTTCCTTCTTACATCACTAGAAGTGAGAGCCTGGAAGTACGAATTAAGAAAGGCTTCCTCCTTGCTCCTCAGGGCCAGTATAACCCTAAGACCTGGCTCTACCATGCATGACCCCCTCTTGACGCAGTCATCTACAGGACCTGGGTCATGCCCCTCATATTCTGAAGAGTTTTAAAATTCATATTATATTCTCTTCAACAACGCTTCTCAGGTCCTTGCAAGAAGATTCCTCGAACATAGATAATTTTTAGTGCTTTAAAATCCTCTCCTCCAATAGTCTTCTTCACTTTATGTCAACCATTTATCATACCCCAAAATTTTCCCTTACCTCTACGATTACCTTTTTTAGGATCTTGTTTTCGAATGTTACATTATTCAAACTTCATCTTTTACCTTTCTGGCTCACAACGCTTCATTACCTAATTCCAACAGTCTTTGACCTAAGAGTGCTTATGATCCATTTAAATGCAATATCCCTTTACGTTTAACACTCCTGTATGCTCACTTTCATCCAATCCCACTGCTTCCTTGCTGTTCATCGCAACTTCAGGTACCCTGCTGCCTCAGAGCATTTGAATTTACTGTTCCTTCTGCATAGAGTGCTTTTCCCCTTGAAAGCCACATAACAACTTGAAAAAAAAAAAAAGGTTTGTACCCCTGCAAATCCAATTATAATTTAATGCAAAATTAGGAAATGATATAGTAAAATAAGGGGAGATTCTTCCATTAAGTTTAGGGTGTTAGTACACAGGACTAACCTGAGTTATATACATGGTGTAGCTCTCGAAAGATGATGAGTTTCTTGCCTAACAATAATCACACATCTGATCCATACGAGGGTCAATGCACCTCTATATTCCTTCCAGCAAACCACAGTTCTTGAAAATCATTCATTTCCAACTTATTGAACCATTGAAATATTACTTTAATTTTGCCATGCTAATGAATGAACCCTGCAATGCAGGTTTAAATAGCAATATTTAATGCACTGTTTGTGACCGTCTCAAAATTGTGGGCTCCTATCTAGAATGTTTTATATACTGACTAAGCATGTCTGAAGCATAGATTTCCAAACTGGTATTTAAAAATTAACTACCAAGCACCACTAGAGTGTTGACTAAAGAAACTAACATACACATAGATCACACTGTATACAGTGAAGTGTTTGGTGGTGAATAAATCAATCCTATACAGTTTGCTTTTATCTGCCCTAGCAATATGTGGAATCAATAATAGTCAATGAAAAGTCAAGAAAGAGTGTCCTATCATGTATTTGCCGAGAATACACACAGTTGTGTTGGTTTGCATCTTCTAAGAGGCAGACATGAAGATGGAATTAGATGTACATGAAGGGTATTGGGGAAAGTGACTGGGAGGGATAAATGTGAGGCAACAGAAGTAGAGAGGGAAAACTTTCAGATCAAAATACAAACCTGCTGCCTGGGAAAGGGGAGTGAGGAGGAGGGAGGATAAGAGAGGAGAGATCTAACATTGCAGCATTGTTCTGGTAAAGTTTTGGTGGAGCTTGTGGGAGGTCTTTGAGTACAAGGAATCTGTAAGGGGAATCCCATGTCCCATAGGAATGGGCTTGCATAGGATCCCTGTCATGGTCAATCATCAGGTGGGAACAGCTTGGGAGAATCGTGGACTTGGCACAAGCATGGTGGTGAATCCAGAGAGCAGAGGGGTGTCAGCTAGGGCTGTCGGTCAACTGTGCTCCTGATATCAGATCGTATGGGGGAATTCTCATGACCACCACAAAGACCACATCCAAGAGAGGCTGCAAAAGACATTTTCATGGATATTTTTTGCATCATCAAATATATATATAGTGAGTTATATGTTAAATATCAAGTATTATTTTTGGTATATTTTTGTGAAAATAAGTCATTTGCTTCACTACCATTCCACCTACTGTATGAACATCATGGGCTAAGCAAAGGGTAATTAGAATGTGTTCTCATTATGTTTATCTTAGCATATCATCTCTTGAATACTCTGCCAGGAGAATGTATCTTCCACTGTTATCTTTGCTCTCTGCCACTACGAAACCCCACTTTCCACCCCACACTAGTGTAGCAACTGGCTTACCTCTGCTTTTCTGCTGAGCATGAGGGGAATAATGTCATAAAGGCTGTTTCCCCTTAAGCCTGTTTGAGATGAAAATAAAACCATGCCTGCAGTCAGGCGTGGTGGCTTATGCTTGTAACAGCAGCACTTTGGGAGCCAAGTGGGGAGGATTGCTTGAAATTGGGATTTCAAGACCAGCCTGGGCAACATAGTGAGACCCCATCTCTAAAAAAAAGAAAATTAAAAATAAATAAATGTATTAAATTAAAGATACATAGACCATGAATGTATCTTTACTTAAAGAATTATTTTATTTTGCCTTTTTTTTTTTATTTCAATTGTCCTATTTTTCAGAGACAGAGTCTCTGTCACCCAAGCTGGAGTGCAGTGGCTCCATTAGAGGTCACTGTAACCTCAAATTGCTAGGCTCAAGGGATCCTCCTGCCTCATCTCCCAAAGTGCTGGGATTATAGACATGAGGCACTGCACCTAGCCCCCTTGAAGCGTAATTTTAGTGTGTAATTAAAAAATCTAAAAAATCTAAAAATTAAAAATCTAAAAACCTTGAAATTTTCCTTGAATCTTATTGAAAAATAAGCACTTAGATTTTCCTAAATGGGGCATCCTACGCTTCTTCCACTTCTGATCCAGCTCTTTTATTTCCAAGTTTTCACCTGTGTTGCAAGCATATATTTATTGTAATTTTGTTTGATAGCAAGAATTGTCAAAAGCACTTTCTCTACAGTCAATGGTACTTTTATCAACTTAACTCATACTTCATATTAATATGATGACAGTGCACTTCACAAAAGTATACATAACCAAAGCTTCTGCATATGAGAATGAATGTCTTGATTCATTAGTTGGGATGTTTGCACTTGAACTCTATAACTAAACAAGAGGCACTTGACTTAGTTGTATGGCAGAAAGAATTAAATTGCTCTAGTGGCATCAGGATATTCATTAAAGTATCAAAATATGAAAGCTTAAAAGATGTGATAAAAGTAGCTCTGTATAATAAGCTATGATACTACTATTATAAGGTTAGCAATGGGCCATTTGAGCATTATCACCAGGAAATATTATGGAGTAATACAACATAATGTATGTTGAGTCTTTCTAATATTCTATGCTTGTTTTCAAGTATTTCCATATTAATATTATATTGAATGTGAATATTCCAAATTAGAAATAAAATTAGTCTTCAGAAAATTATTTCAATTGTATGAAAATTGTAGCACATTTTTCATTAATATTCAAATAAAATTGATGTTTAGTTTATGTAAAAACTAAAATTTGAGATATAAGTACATATATGTGAAAATATTTAAATATGCCACAGAATCTTAATCCCAGTCACATGTAATTATTATAAATGCATATTAAATCAAAAGGCATTTGATGAGCTTTTAATGTTTAATATCTAGTCAATTCAAATATCATTTGGCATATGATTTATTGAGAAATACACAAAATCATTTTAATTAAAAGGCTGATAGTCTCTTGATATCCTAAATATAGCTATACTACTTAACGCTGTTCGATCTGCCTTAGTAAATTTGTTTTCACTCTATATAATAAATAAATCCAGTTCCTAGGTAGCAACTTGCTTCTTGTAGAGATTGGCTTATGTTTAAGCACTCACTTTTTTTCATTTCCAACACCTTCTAGAAACTCCCAAGAACATTTTTACGTAAAGAAAATTTGTAGCAAAAGTATTTCTAACTTAAACCAGTGAATAGTAGTTGTTTTCTTCACCAATAAAATTGATAGTTGCAATGTAAGCTATATATTTTGTTCTGTACTCTCTTGGTAGGTATTTTTTGCAACAAGATAACAATTGCCTCACTGATTGCTTCTCACTGGGAAAGACTCTTAAATGTGAAATGCACTATTTAGGTAGTTTCTGTGTCTAAAAACAACATTATCACTGGGGGGGAAAGTACGCCAAATTTGTTACCTTGACATTTTTGTAAAGTGATCCTGGTATACAGGAGAACAGCAATGCTTGTTTGCACTAGATCCAAAGTACACTATGCTTTGCCTCTTTTTATGATAAATTTTTCCCTCATTGTATCTATATTTTCTCCTTAATATTGACTACAAAAAATAAATCCTCTGTTAACAATTTTGTTTACATTTAATGATGATTAAAATGGCACATTTTGGATATAAAGTTATTAGTTTTATGACTAATGCCCACATTAATTAACATGAAAAATAGTGCTTGATAAAAATGAACACTTTTTGTTTTCCTGTGTCAAGTAGGTAATTTATAGTAAATGATTGTATCAGGATAGATTAAATCCAGTTGTGATTAAAAAAAAACTCACAAAGTCTTAGTGGCTTAAAAACAAATGAGTCTTTTCTTCCCAACCTACAGATTATAAAGAATAGCTGGACTCTGCTTTGTGTATATTTGCTCCACTACTCAAGTTAACAGGGTAGGCACTGTAATGAATCCATGCCTGTTGTAAGGGCTCAGAGAAAGACAGACTGATGGGCTGTCCACTGTTCTTGAAATTTCCATGTAGACCTGACAAATGTCACATCTGCTGACATTTGATGGGCCTTCGATGGAGCAGAGCAGTGAAATCATGTTAGGTTCCTAGAAGAAGAGCCAACAATATTAGGAGAACAGGCCTAATGATGGCCACAGGCTGACTACCTGTCCTCCAAATATTTGATTCCTCTCTTTACTATGTGCAGACACACTCACTCCTCTAGGGACCAACACAGAATTCTCACCTAGTCCCTGTGTTTCTGCTCAAAACCCTGGAACTGAATGATACCTGTTTTTTTGTTTATTGGTTTTTTATGTCCAGATGTGGCTCCTCTTGGTCTAGAAACCTATATATTAGAAAGAAATTTTTCCCCAAACCCAAACAAACAATATCCAGTGACACAATAGGCATAGAGCCCACAATACACTCTTTGAACTGGAAAGAATATTAGGTGGCAAAGAGTAGTTGCTGCTTTGCATCAATCCGGAACTTTCCCACATGGGCAAGGCAAGGGTCTTTATCTCGGAGGTTGGGAATCCTCCTGGCTTAGGCATTAATTATGCTTCCTGGGAGGGACCCCCACTCAATTTTCTCCATAGACATTGGCATCACATTCTGGCAGTTTCATTTTATCTATTGTTGGATAGGAAAATATACCCCTGTGAGGGAGGAGCTATGCAGCTTTCTCAGCCCATTTCCTCCTGCCTTTTGTCACCTGGAGATCAAAAGGACATTTTAAGTCTTAAACTATCACAGTTTACTTTATTCCATGGGGTGGATATTTTTTATTTATTTATTTTTCTAAAATTCAGGATATTATGGGGGTACAAACATTTTGGTTATATGAAATGCATTTGCCTCACTCAAGCCAGGGACACAAGCGTGGGGTGGATATTTTGGCGGTGACAATGTCTCAAAAACCTCATTGACTATTGCTCTATTTGATTTCAGGCAGGTCCACCTGCTGCTAGATATATTCATTGTTTTTTCTCAAATGTACTTACTGAATTTGCTGTGTGGCTTTGTTTTCCCAACACCGCCTGAACTTGATGGGTACATGTGGTCAGCAGAATTCTAAAATGTTTATTTTGGAAGATTTAAATTGAATGCATACGAAAAGAGATACATTGAATAATAGCAAATTGTTTTATACACATGAACAGTCAGGAATTGACTTCATCAAGTGCCAGAAACTAATGCTGCAATGGCCTTAAGATTACTCAGGTTTTACCAAATTTTTGCAAATCAGGAAAGCTAAATTGATATTGAAACTGTTCTTATTTTTTAATTAATATTGTCATAATCTTTGGTTCAGGTTCTATAGGAGATAAGTTTATAGCATAGGATTTTCTGCTGTTAGCTGTTTTATCTTAATCCAGAGATTAACAGTTTGGGATTTCAGTATTTTATCTTTAACCTTATTGTTTTCAATTATAGTTTAAAAAGAAGAAGAATTGGAAAAGTGAGGAAATTTTGACCATATTTTTTACACAAAACTATGATGTAATTGTAAATTAAGTTGAATGCTGCAGAACTTTAATATCAGTTGCATAAACCACATGAAGAAAAAATAGTGGAAATATGTTTAATTGAATTATTTTGTTTTAGATTTTATGAAGTTTTGAATTTTAGTTTGGCAGTTAATATTATTTGATTCACTAAAACATTGTCTCTAATTCTTTCTAATGAATAAATAGAAACCATAAACTTATTTAAAAGATTGAGATTTAAAAAAGAATTTCTAAGCAAAATTTTAAAAGGTGTTAAGACAGTGTCAAAAATGCAATTGAATTATAATAATGTTCTAAAGATCAGATGAAATCAATGAAAGGTTTGCCCTTTTCAAAATTTGGCAAAGGATTATGTAGAATTAGCATCATTTCTGTCCTAATTGTTTATCAGAATTTGCTTGTGAAAACAAATGGCACTAGAATTTTTTTTTGGAGGTACTTAAACTAAGAATTACATTTCTCTGATAGATATAGAACTATTCCATTTATTTATTTTATTCTTCAGTTGATTTTGCTAGTTCGTGTTATTCAAAGAATTATTCCTCTAGACTAGGTGTTTAATTTATTGACATACAGTTTTTGATATTTCTTGAGTGTTAAAAGGCCAAAATAATATTTCCTTTAAAGGCTAAGATAAATTTGTAAATTGAATGTTTTTATTAAACTTTATATACAAATAGTAGTTATTCTCTGTATCACACATCTAATGAATTGGAAAGTAAGAATTATTTTTTCTAAGCCAGTGTTCTCAACTTTGACACAATTGACATTTGTAGCTGGATAATTCTGTGTTTTTAGGTGGTTGTGCTGTGTACATTGTTGAATGCTTTGCGGCATCCCTGGCCAGCATCCACATATGGCAAAAGCACCTTCTCCTTCCCAGTTGTAACAAACAAAAAAGTCTTCAAACGTTACAAGTATACTCTGGTGGAGGGTGCAGGGACGTCATTCCTGGTCATAAGCTACTGCTCTAAAATAAAGGATCAGATGTCACATGTCCCTTCATAATACGATGTATGCATATTTAATTAGGTAAGAGATATATTATTATTCCTTTTAGTCCAACTTCTTAAACAAAAAAGTTCAATATAAAGGCAAATAGATAATTCAAATGCCTTATTTGTGAAGAGATTTGCATTCTAAATTTAAATAGGCTTGAACTAGTAATATTTTATAAAAGAAACTATATTTATATATTATACTAAGAATAAGACTGTTACTCTTTTTGGAAAGAATTAAACATTTGAACAATTAGCACTGTTCTCCTTGCCCTTAGATTGAACTTTCAAAATGCCTGCATATATAACATATTAATACATAATTTTCAAGGAATAAATAGACTCTTTAATGGAAGATAAAATATTATAGAAGAGTATAAGCAAGAAAGAAAATACAAGATATTGAAAAATAATACAGAAAAGCAAACTCTAAATTTATACAATTAAATTGATCATACAGATTTTCAAAATGTGTTTTTATATACAAATTAATACAGACACATTAGAGTGATGAATATAGAATTATGATTCATATAAACAAATACATAATATAAAATATTTGACACCAGTTATTGACATGTCATTTTATAAATAATTTGAGAGGTTTAGAAATGTATGTTTCTGGATCATCTCATTGTTATATCCTTCAATTCTTCAGCTTAATTTAGATACATGATTTATATTAATACTTTAAATGTCCATGTTTTATGTAATTTATATATTTCAAAAGCAAATGAGTTAATATGAAATGAACATGAAAAAATTATAAATAAATTTATGTTAAAAATCGGGTTTTAGAGATAAATTATTGTTTGGATAACATTTTTCTTCCCCGCCTCCCCCCCCCCAATCATACTGTCTTGCTCTTGGATATATTTATAATATAAATTGTTAAAATTTGGAAAAATACAAGATTTGAATTTTCTAAAACCAAAATAATGATATATCAAACTGTTCAAGGGCATTTTCCAAAATGGAGTAGCAAGTCCTGATTTATTATAATATCTGAAACAATTAAAAGTAAAGGACTCAATCTATGAAACAAAGGCTTCAGATATCAAATATCAGGCCACACAGGACAGTGATCCTTGAGGGAGAGGAAAACATGAGATGATCTCTATGATTGCCCCAGTTTTATGACTGGAGGATCCCACACACCTTTAGCTGAGGACTGACAAGAATATACATGAGTAGGAACTGCCTAGTGCCAGGTAAATAATCACTCAAAAGGAGCACTGGGCTCCCAAGGAATACATTGTGCTTCCAGCAGTCAGAGTGAAAAACTTATAACTTGTAGGTCGTTGGATAGAGTACCAGGAAGGATATTGCCTCACTCTTAGTATTTAGCCCTTGACTAAAACAGATTTTGTCCTATCTAAAAACCTAAAAGCAGATACTAATTTCCTCTAAGCAAAACCTCCAGGTTCTTGAACCTCCATATCTGACCACAGACTCAAAACTAGGACCCAGGGATTAAGTAACACTACCTTAGGGTACTCTGAGATAACTTGTATTTCTATCTCCATCTCTCTGTATTTTCTCCCAAACACCACACACCATTTTAATTTATTTTTCCAATCTGTCTGGCCCTCATTGGTTTATGTTGTTAAAGCCCCGACAATTCCCTTCAACTCTGTGTCATCTTGATGCTCTCCTTGGTGCTCAAAGAGCCATTTGCACAAGTGTCTTCAAGTGTAAATGTGCCCTTGGTCCTGAATAATGATAGGCTTTCTTGTGTTGAGCATCACAAATGAGGCCGAAGCTGAGATAGAGCAACCTGAATATAAAACTAAAAAATTGCCATCAGAAAACTGCAGCCCAAGGATTATTCATGTCCACAGCTCCCATAACCTAGCAAAAGCTTCAACAGCCTCAAAAACAATTATCCATGGTAATAATGCATGTACAACAGCAGAAGAGTGCTGGATTGATTAAACTATCTGCTCTCTCATATTAAGAAAGACTTCCCAATGAATAATGATGAGCGAAGACCTTCAACAGCAACAGAAATATTAGTGTTACTACCACCACACTGACACCAACTTTGCACAGCAGAGTCACAGATAAGTACAGCTTTAAGCATCATCACTCTTAACTAAAATAGGTCTTCTATTGCAACTTCATTTGCTTGAAGCTAATAAACCCTATTTTCCTGAAAAATTGGTATTGGGACTCATTATTTTTGGAAAATTCTTGAAGGCTGAAATTAAGTGAAGAGACCAAGACTGAAATTTCTAATGTGAGAAACCATATAATCCCAAAGCTTGCACAGCTCAGTCCTGAGCAGGAAATATGAGCAATACTTTTACTAATTATTCACTGGGGAAACAGGAGACCATGTTGGATCCCCAGCAAGAATTATGTTGACTCATAATGTTGACTCATATATTTGGGACATCTTAATGCAATTTTGCCGTTTACAAACTTTCTTTTTTGAGGTTAGACCAGACCTATGCTTAAGCTAACAAGGACCACCTAAGTTCCTGAGTTGCAATATATTAGAGGTTTCCAATGTATATGCTTTAAGATTCTGACCAGTAGAGAATCTTAGCAATTCTGTAGAAGTAGCATGAGTTCTGTCATTTTGGGGCTTGAAAGCCAAAGTGACATTGGTCACCTTCTCTTTCTTAGCAAAGTATATAGAGATATTCTAGTACACTGAGAAAACTTTGATAGCCAATGTTCTCTGTTCTTCTACTTTTTCTTAATTATCAAAATTTAATAGAAACACATTTTATGAACTTATCTAAGTACAAACTAATTGTGATAAGTTATAGAAGATATAAATATATTCATAATCACAGCATGCTCCCAGTTTTGCTCTGTATACTCTCCCTATTATAGCAGCTTAACAGTGATGGCTTATTTTCAGTAGTGTAACACAGATAAATTCAATGTGACCTTGCTTACAACGTGTGTTCAGAAAAAAATATGATACGCTCTGGGGAATTAATGACTTATCATCACCATTACCCTAGCAAACATATCAATGTTGTAATTTGTACAAACCATAAACTGGGCATGGGAAGGATACTGAAATTAAATTGACATTGCATGAAAGTTAAAATTGCAGTCCCCCCTCACATATGCGGATGTGGCTTTCTTCATTTTAATAAGGCATTACAAAGGAGCTTTCTGATTGATAGGTATTTGATATTTATGGACCATCTATAATGGGCAAAAGTTGCAGAAAACTTACTGAAAATGGTCTTGCTAACTTTCAATACCTTACATTCACTGATGCCCATGTGAAACTTTTTGTGTTGATGGAAACTCAACTGACAGTCTGTCAACTCACTGCACATTGTTGGAAACTGTTGGGAATGAGGTAAACAGACATTCATGTTTGCACTTTAATTCCATTCATCCTTGTAGTTTGGAGGCACCAGATATTGATGACGTATTCACACATAGATGCTTATTGTGTCTAAAAGATTATTTTCAGTTACTAATATTTGATTTTGTATTTCTATTTAATTTGTTTCAATTGAAGGATAGGTATTTTGTTAATACCTTCATTCCTAAAATACAGGCACTAATTACTTTAGTCTAATGTAACACTGGCTATGATGAAGTAGCTTGCAAAATATTCATGTTCCTTCAGTAGCCATGACAGAAGCTAGGTAAAATATATCAGATAACAATAAATGTTACAGAAGTCATCTGAGACTTGAAGGATCAAGATTCTGGGGAGAAGGTAAGAAGGTATCCTGCATACCTTTTTTTCCCTCAGGATATTTTCTAATAGTTGGCATTGAGAGAGAATCTGAGAAACCAGTCAGATCATGATTACCAAGGAGCAGAGAAACTGGCAGAGCTTTCAGAGATCTCACAAACTCTAACAGCAAATGCTAGAGTTCATGAATTTTAAGTCAAGCAGGCTCTGAAAGGCCAAGAATACAGAGAGGAGAGAGGTCCAGAAAATTGATCTTGACATTTGACGGCCTGGAGTCATTTCAGATTCTTAAATTGTATAGGAAGAGAAATTAAACAGCCAAGCAGAAAAGCAGCTGAAAATCACAGGGAAATTGTTAATTTCATAGTGTTAGAAAAATTTAAATTTAAATTGGGAACCTTCTAGGGAAGATGGACCCTGATAATTACCCCAGATTCGCTGTTGCTACTCCAAAAGGGCTCCTACATCGAGTGAATGTGAATCAAAGGTGGGTTTGGACTTTAGATACAGAGAATACAGACAAGCCTGGGATAAGTTCAGTCCTCAAATATAGTGAAGATTTGTCCCTGTTCCAGCTGCACATCAGACAAATCTACCCTGAAGCAAGGTAACTATATCCAGAGTCTCTATGAATTTTTCATATACAAAGTCTGTCATCCAATAGAATATCCAAGAAAAACATAATTAAGAAAAGAGAAATCCAGAACTAATCTATATATTTAAGTTATTGGAAGTGGACTGAAAAGAGTTGTACTTAATAAATGGAATAAATATGAGGAAAGATGATGAATTTCAGCAAAATTTAAATCTGCACAAAAATCAATTAGATATTACATAATGAATAAATGCAATAATTGAAATTAAGAATTTAAGTGGATAATAATGGATTTGGCAGATGAAGAAAGGAATCAATGAATGTGAAAATAAGCCAGAAAAAAAATACAGATTTTTAAGCATGGACAGAAAACAGGGTGGAAAATACAAAAAAGCAAATAAGGAATATGTATGTAAGGATGGAAAAGTTTGTCATGAATTTAATTGGATTCCTAGAAAGAAAGGAGAGAAGAATAGGTGATCTATCCTCATGTTTTCGCAAGAATGCCTCTGTGTCATAAGGAATGCTCATCGTTTCTCTAGTTGTCTTGTTCACACTGATACTTTTTTTTTGGTCTCTTTTTAAATATTTAAAAAAATTTTTAGGTGAATGTATGGGGTCCATGATAAATTTTGTTGCATATATATAGTACATAGTGATCCAGTCAGGGTATTCAGAGTATCCATCACCTCAGTATGATACATTTTTGTTCAGTAGAAGTCATCCTGCTCTGCTATCAAACAGTGATTTATTGCTTCTATCTAACTGTGTGTGTGTACCCTTTAACCCACTTCTCTTCACCAACCCCCATCTTTCCCAGTCTCTGTTATCTATTTTCCACTCTCTACCTCCATATGTTCAAATTTTTTAGCTTCCACATATAAGGGAGAACATGCAATATTTGTCATTTTGTGCCTGGCTGTTTCACTTAAGATAACAACTTCCAGTTCCATCCATGTTGTTGCAAATGACATGATTCAATTAATCTTCTTCCTGTGCCCTTGCATTTTGGTTCATATGTTTCAAATTCTGTGGATATCTTTTTCTGAATTTTCTTTCCATTAAATAAATGTCTTATTACTCAGGGTGTGTGTGTGTTTGTTTGTGTATGTATTTTACAACGAGTTTTTGCTCTTTTGTTTGAATTTTAAGCAAATTATCTTGGGCTTATTCAACTTCCTACATTCAAGTTCAGTCTTTGCAGGTTGTTGCTTTTTTTTTTTTGCATGCAATTCAATTATTTTATGACAAAAAAAATCTATATCTACTCTGAAATGATATATTTACATGTTTAGTGTGAGAGGCATTGAAATTTTCTTTGACTAGAAATTCATTAAAGGAGAATATGGGAGAAAACTTACTGGATATATCTAAAGAAAATATCTGTTAGGCTCCAGTAACTATGATACCATGGTGTACATTTTTTCAAAGGAGAGAAAAAGCTGTTGTATATATCCAATCTCTTTTCTTTTTTTTTCAATAATGTTTTCCTGATATCTAAATTTAGTGAGAAACATTTACCTTGAGGTAACTATATTTACAATGTCTCATAAATTAAAACTATAAAAATTTCCAACACTTAAGCCAGGCTTAAATAAATTAATTAAAAATATTATATAGTACATTTATATTTTTACTAAAGCATAAAAATTTCAAGGTAAAATTTTAGAAAAATAGCACTTTAATATAAGACTAGGCAAGTTACTATGTCGTGTTAATAATTTAGACATCACTGAATGAACTGCAAACTGTTTTTTGTAAATTTTAATAGTTTTGTTTTTATTTTTTGTTTATCAAATTAAATGATTTTTAATAACATATAAGTAAACTGATTGTGTTGGTTCCTTTAAAAATATAAATTGGTTAAACTTATGCAACTGCAAGGGAAATAGTGAAATTTGGAAATTTACATTTGTAAGTAGTTTATAAAAATTTTATTCTTTTTATCTAAATGATCAAACACATGTATAAATTAAATATGCCAGCCTAAGCAAGAGCAAGATCTTGTCTTTACTAAAATACAGAAAAATTAGCCAGGCATCGTGACTCGCACCTGTAATCCCAGCTACTTGAGAGGCTGAAGCAGGAAGATCACTTGAGCCCAGGAGTTTCAGGTTGCAGTGAGCTATGCTGATGTCACTATATTCTACCCAAGGTGACAGACCAAGACTCAGTCTCGAAAAAAAAAAAAAAAAATGCTTAATGTTCAAAGATAAACTTGTTTAATCCACATTCACAGAGATATATATGAACAATACAAGTAACAGTTTCTTCAAGATTTAGCTCATATAATTTGACATCTCTCCATCACTTGAGTCTCTACTCAGAAACACATTAGTAGAGGAAGGAGGCATGGAGATAAATGAAGATTCATTCTTCAAGAGATATTAAAATATAGCCATAACAGACATATATAATTTCAGTACCCTCATATTTCTACAGATGGATCATTCTTAATTGGCCAAATATTAATTGATTTCAATTTTGTCAAAGTTAACAGAAATAACAAGGGAAAATAGAAATAATGGGGTACATCATCAAAATTGCCTAGTTCTTTATAGTAGTTTTTAAAGTTGACTTTTAAAGTACAACTATTAATAGATAATGTTAGCAAAACCCTGAAACCAGTTATTTGATGTTGCCTTACATTTTTGTGTGTGTGTTTTGCTTTTTTGTTTTTGTTGTGGTTGTAAATTTATTTATTTTAATTTTTAATTGGCACATAGTAATTGTATATATTTATGGGGCATATAATGATGTTTCCATACATGTAATGCACACTGATCAGAGAAGATTACTTAGCATATCCATTATCTCAATATTTATCATTTCTTTGTGTTGGAAACATTCAACATTTTCCTTCTAGATATTTTAAACTATATATTATTGTTAACTATAGTCATCCTACAGTTCTATAAAACACTAGAGCTCATTCCTCCCATCTAGCTGTAATTTTTTTTTTAATTTCAGCATATTATGGGGGTACAGATGTTTAGGTTACATATGTTGCTCTTGCCCCCCCCCCTTAAGTCCGAGTTTCAAATATGTCCATCCTTCGGGTGGTGCACATTGCACTCTTTGTGTATACATATACCCGTCCCCTCCTCCCTCCTCCCCCCTGCCCAACATCCAATAGATGTTATTCTTATATGTGCACTTATCCTTTAACAAATCTCTCCCTCTGCCCCCTCTCCCTCTCTTTCCCAGTCAGCTTTCGTTTTTAATATGCTCTATAGAATGACCACCTACATGCATGTCAATAAAAATATCTGCATTCTAAAACAGAATAATGCCATGTGAAGTGATATATAAACCAATAAGTAGTAATTTATTTTATTACCTGAATTTTAAATGCTGTAAACTTCTCAAAAGCATGCTTGGTTCAGAGCATTCCAAATGAAACTGAATTTATAGTGAAAAAGAACTACAAAATACGACATGTTTTGTGGACCTGAAGTGCAGATAAAATAATTGTAAGCATACTTATGCAAGATTTATAATTATATTCATCTAAGTCAATCTAGTTTTGGAGAGTTGAATGACTAATGTTATTTATGCATGTCAGGAAACTGTGAAACAAAAGACCATTTCCAAGTAGGTGAAAATATTATGTTGGAATCAGTATGCGGAAAGAATCTCATATTTTGAATATAATGAATAATATAGTTTGATTAAGAAAAAAATGTTTTTCTTTTAACTCACAATAATTAATGCTGAACAAGTGTTTCATGGTATCATTTTTGAAGGGCATGGTTTTATTCACTGGGCTACCATACCCCATAACTCTGCTGCTACTATCTTATCCAAGCCATTCTCATTTCACACCTGAACTATCAATAGCCTCCAAACGTATCTCCCTGCTTTCTCTTTTGTTTCTTTCCCACACACCCATGATCTGCCTTATAATCTTTAATGTTTTTCTGTTTTACTTTGAATAAAAATAAAATAGCAGCCCCGCCACTGCCCTGTCTTTCTGACCATGTTCATTTCATTGAATGCCACTGTCGAGCAAATCCACTCTATTCTTGTCCTGCCCTTTATTAGGTTCTTTAATAAGTCAATCTCCTTGCCACGTCAGAGTAATTTCATGCCCAATTACGTTAACGTAGAATGTTAATTTCTTACACCTATGCCTTTCTTACCCATTACCTCCCTTCACACACAAACACCGTCTCAATACTTCATTCTTGCACACCCTTGAGATTTCAGCTAAAATGTTACCTTTATACCGATGCCTCTGCTGACCTCTCCTGTGCAAAGGTATAGACCTTTCTCTCGCTCTGATTTACAGGGCCGTGGGCAACTTTTTAATTGCTCTTGAGATAATGTTAAAGAGAGATATGCTTGTGGAAAAATTCTGTTTTCTCCCTACGTTCTAAATCTAGTGAGAAGACATTAACATTAGGAATAATATATTTTCTTTTCGCCACTATAATCAAGTGCCTAATGGGATCCAGAAAATATGTACAGCATTTTTAAGTCACTTTAAGTAGATCATTTTGCCTGAAAACTGCATTTTGGTTTTGACAGTGTAAAAATGTTAGTATACGTTGAAAACTTTTTCGAGACATTTTGCTTTTCTTCTTTCTGCTTTATTGCTTCAATCTCTTTTGTTATTTGAGCCCTTTATTTATCAGGTATAAGAAGGTAGGAAAATACTGAACAATATGGAATATTGGAAAGTTTCAAGGCTGAGAATTAAAGTATTCTTAGTTAAGCCTCAGTGTTATTTTTGGAAAATGAAAGCTGGCAGACAAGCTAAAGTCTAAGTTCCTATGAATTTTCAAAGTCCTATTGTTTCCTTTAAAAGTATGCATAGGAACTACGAAAATCAAAAAAGTATTTGTGTATGTGTTTGTAGGCAGATGTACTTATGTATTATTGAACATATATTTCTGGCCCTTTCTAAACAATAAAAGGTTGATCCATTTTAACCTTTCAAGATTTCTTCTAAATAAACCATTTTTTGATAACCATTCGTTTGCCATTGAATACATGTATTATACAACGATGAGTAAATGTTTATAATTTATTATGTGATAGAAATAAAGTAAAGATGAATAACCTATGGACCCAGTCTCTAATCAGCTTAATGATTAGCTTAAAAATTTTAATACCTGAAAATAATTTTATCATTCTAGCCAAGGCCAAAATCATGTGAGCACTTCCTTAGAATTAAAGAGATAACATTCTCCAGTGGATATGGAATTCATGAAAAAACGAAAAGAGAAAACTTTCACTTTTTTAAATTTAATTGCTATTTTAATAAACAATATCAAAGGAAAAATAGTTAAAATGTTGATTGAAAAATGAAAGGATATTGTCAAGTAAAACTATCTTTTGCTTGACTTTCTGTGAAATTGTGCATAATCATCAGTATGTGTAACATGAAATTATAAATCAGATTGAGACAAATTAAATTTTTTAAAATGAGAAAGTGTTATGATTTTTGAAAATTTGAGATTTTTTTCTATGTAAGAGTGTCATTATTTTTATACACACACACACACACACACACACACACACACACACACACACAAAGGCTTCATTGTGAAAGAGACCTGAAAAACACAGAAGTGAGTTTCCTCTTTGAAACTTCTAAAATATTTTCCCATCTTCTTGGCAGTGAGAATATTTTTGCACATTCTGAAAAACTGAACTCTATTCAGTTGTTAACTCCACAGAGTGTTGAAGTAAATTTAGTTGTTTATGAAGAGAAATACAAAACTAAGATTTAGAAAAGGTTAGGTCACCTACAGGTCAGCAAGTACATTGATATTCGAAGCCATCATTGTCCCTGCATCTTCTATGGACCCAGCTTCCAACTTGTGAAGGAATCATTTGAATACAGGCCACAGCAGATCTTTAAAATGTACTTCAAAGACAAAAATTTAAGAGTACTCAATTCTGTAACAGAATGGGTTTAAAATGTCAGGGAGCTTAATTTTTTTTCTGTTCATTCCTAAGCTTTCTATTATCTCAATATCGAATGTTTTTTATTTTCAATTACAATTTTCCAAACCTGAAGGTATTGATATCCATAATCAAACTAACACTACAAAGAAAGCATTGGTGAGTAGCTTTAAGAAAATTAACTTTATAGAAACACTGTTGCTGGGTATGGTTAGAGGTTGCAGCACTCTGTGTTGCCCTGTTCTGCCCTTTGTCCAGCACATTCTGCAATTCTTACATTGCATTCTGAAGCGAGATTATCTTCTGTGCGACAGAGGTTAACTCTGATCATACAGAATGTTTTGCAATGGCAATGAAAAAATTAAATATTAGAACTAAGGAAGACCACAGAGATACCTAGTCCATTCCTCACCTCCTATACTCAGAGACTTGGATACCACCTTCTGCTTTGAGACAATGTGAACTACTGCATCTTGCTCTCTTTCCCTGGTTGTGTAACCATTAAAAGACTAGAATTTTATATTTCTTCTCCTGTACTCTCCAGCCCACTATATCTCTGTATATTCCTGTCCTTACAGCTTTGCTCCTTACTCCTCATTTCCTTTATCCTTTCTACTACTTCTGCATTAAGCTGTTCAACATCAGTGAAATGCCTCATATCCATACTCACCTGCAAACTCCCACTCAGTTTAAGTTGAACTGTGCCAAGTCTTGATACATGTCCAAATAAATTTGGAAATAAATTTGCAACTATTCTGACTGGTCTCATATTAAATTCATGATTACAGTTCCAAGGAACTCACTTTTAATACCTACTAATCACACTATAATCCCAGTTGTATTCATATTCATTCTCTTGTCACCTTTAATACTTGACACCTCTTCTTGCTTTCTATCTTGTTGAGCATCCAGGACTCTGCCCTCTCTGCCTTTTCTTCTACCTCTCTGGCACCTCCTTTCCATTCCTGTTTGCCAGGTCCTATTATCATCCTGACCATCATTAAGAAGTCACAGGCATCAGCCACTAATATATTATCATTTCTATCTACTTGCTTATTGATCTCATCTAGTTTTATGGCTCTGAGTACCATATATTTGCTGATGATTCCAACATTTATATCTCTAGACTAAACTTTGTTCTTGATATACAAACATTATATGCAACCAGCTACTTGACCTCATTAGGCGGATCCAAAATGCATCTCAAATACAGCATTTGCATAATTAAGCCTTTGATCACAGCTCCTAAACTATTCTTCTTCATTTCAATTAATGACAACACCCTTCTAAATGTTTGGGCTAAAAGGTTCAAGTCATCCATATTTGCTCCCCGTTTCTTAAACACCTAATTCATTATGTCAGTGAGTCTGTTTCCATTATCTCCCATATATGGCTAGAATATATTTTGCTTTACACTATGAGCCAATGTATACACTGCAGAAAACTATACGTGTATACCAGAAGACAGATCTAGTACATACCATGAAAATGATGATGATCATCAGAAGAATCATCAGATCTTCATAGAAACTCTGTGGGTAAGATGCTTGGAATATATGTGTACCACTGCATACTAAATATACATACAAGAATATAATCCTAACTTTTCTGAGTATAGAAGAATGATACATTTCTTAATTCATTCAAAATGTATTTTAAGTTTTAATTTTGTGTCAAGTAAAATTCTCAATATTTAGAATGTATCAGTAAACAAAGTGAAAATATTTGCTTTATTGGGACTTATATTTTAATTTACAGAAAATTTAAAAATAACGTAATAAATGCAGAATCTGCATATTAACATGTGCAGCATGTTCATGTTCACGATGGTGTTTGAGAGGCACTGTTCTAATCCATCTATTTCCCTCTGTTATAATAACATTTCCTCTGTTATAATGACAGTTTAGTCCTTTATGTTTCATTAAGGTTTCTGTAACACTTTAAGTGTTTTCTATCCATACTCCCTTCCCATTCAAAAATGGAAAGAATTATCTCTTTAAAAGAAAAAATGTATCTAATTTGTCTTGTGCCTTTAATGGCTTCTTTGTAATCTGAAGAAAACATTCACAGCCCTCAACCTACATGAGCCTTCCCTTTAATAAGAGAGTTTGTGTGATCTGGGACCAGAACAGCTCAGCTAAATCGTCCTGGACTTTCCTGTTCATTCATGTGCCGTGTTATTTCTTGTGTCACAGTCTTTACAAGCACTCTTCCCTTCACTTCAAAAATTGTTTTCCATCCCTGATCCAATTTCCTTAATTTTGCTATTTGTTGCTTTTCCTTCGAATATACACTCTATCTTCCTCAAGAAAAATGTTTTTTAAACATTATTATTTCGTATCTGATATTTTATTTAAATAGTTGATATGTCCTTAACTTATATTCTTTTTACTGAGAAACTAAACGTACCAATAGATGATAGCCAGACCATAAATGACAATAAAACTTTGATTCACAGACTCTGCAGCAATCAGTCAGGAAGCCAAACCACCTGGGCAGCGATTGCTCCAGAAGAGTCAGAACATAGTGACTGACGGCTTTCCTAATTTTTACCCCTACTTCTTTCTCAGGACCAAATAAAGAAAGCCAAAAATCCTCCCAGAACTAGTAACAGAGGCTGCCCTGCTTCTGGTTAGCCCCTCTGCAGCTTCCCCACAACTTCCAGTTGTCTTCCACACAGCTTCCACCAACTGTCACTTTGCCTTTTTTCACTAGCAAGCTTTCCCATTCCTCTGCTTGCCTTTGAGTTTTTGCCAAAGGCAAAGAATGGCAGCTGACTCCCTTGCTATAGCAAGATCTAAATGAATAGTCTTTGTTTTATTTTTCTGTCTGTTTGTTTTTCTCATTTGGGTCGTCTTTGTTTACTTCCACATTACCAACTTAATGATTTGAACAGAATTTCTTTATCTTGGATGAAATTCATACTATTTGTTAGAAATAACAATTAAAAGAATACCAGGAGATTATATTATTTTCCCAATATTTTCTCTCAAAACTAAGAACAACCACTCTAGAATTAGACTATCTATTTTTAAGTACTAGATGAATTTTTGGTGTATTTGGCCAGAGGCATAGACAAATTGACATAATATTATGTTAAGAGCATTTTAGAGTTAAGAAAAGTATCTTTTCTTTCCACTCTTCTAGCATTTTTTCTTTTTTGTCCATCTTTTAAGATACTTTGCCTTGGTTTATATGGCTGGCTTGCTGAATGCCAATAAACAAAAGAGTATTTCTAACCTGGGGCCAGTCATTTCTAGGAAATTAATTTCAAAATAGTATGTTACTGCATTGCATTTTTGTGTAAGCCATTTTTATAGAAAACTGTATCCCAGTACATTTGACAGAGTTAAATAATGCAATTATGGAATACAGTAATAGAAGTAGAAGAAAAAGATATGATTTTAGATGAGATTTGAAATGGCAGCTCCAATAATGCAGAAAGATAGAGAAAGCCTGTTCCAGATGTCAGTCACTGCTGCAGAGAGGCCTGGGAGCAATGATTTTGCGTGAAGTAACATAGAAGAGATAAATGGATTCCATGTATTTTGGATGCATCACTTTTTATTATATAATTTCAAGCTATGAACATAAGGTTGAGAAAAAACAACTTGTTATATCTGAAAATATAGTTTGATTTGGATTTAGATTTAGCTGATATTTGTTGAGACCCTACTAAGTGCTAGACAGCATACTAGAGTTTGCAATATGTTGTCATTGTGGATGCAAGAAGGTCCATACTCTAAAATTATGAGAAAAATTAGCTATGGGTGAATGCAAACTCAAGATGCTAGAGAGAAAAAGGATTAATTATATTTTCAGATTTAAAAAAAAAAACATTTTCTAATCATAAGCAATGCTTCAGTGGGAAAGACTTCTGTATGAGTATTTGTTTAGAGAAAGTCCTCAAATCCTAAAAATACTTTTGTCTTCAGAAAAGAAAATGAAAGACTGAAGCAAAACATTCAAGGGCAATTAGAAACACCATTTTTAAAAAGAAGTATTTTGCAAAAGAGAGCATAGTAAGTGTTAAGTGAAGATTAGTTGGGAAATATTTTACACATTGAAGATACAGAAAATAACTGTTATTATCTACTGATTATTTTGAGATTTTTGAGAGTTTTGAATCCATAATCCAAAGCTCATAATTTGGTGTAATGCTATGTAAACATTGTAATTAATTATATAAGGAACATGTACAATCAGTAAAACTTAAACATTTATAAAATTAATAGTGTGGTGCGCACCATCTGGGGGATGGACGCACTTGAAGCTCTGACTTGGGTGGAGCAAAGGCAATATATGTAAGCTAAACATTTGTACCCCGTAATATGCTGAAATAAAAAACAAAACAAAACAAAAAAACAAATCCAGTTAACTGCCTATACTTGCTAATCTAATGCATTGAAATTTAAAAAATTAATTTCCAATAAAATTTATTGGGGAGTCTACCGTGTTCTGGGTGCATTCTCTAATATATCTTATGGATATATCAACTGTGAGACTTGGAGAAAATATTTACAAAAGACATATCTTATAAGGAGTGGTTATTTAAAATATACAAACAACTTTTTAAACTCAACAAGAAAAAAAAATGGGCCAAAGACATTAACAGATAAATCACCAAAGAAAATATACAAATGCAAATAAGAATATGTAAAGATGGTCCACATCATATGTCATCAGGGAAATGCAAATTAAAACAACTGTAAGATATCACTAAAGACCTATTAAAATGGCCAAAATCCAGAACACTGACAAAATGCTGACAAGAATGTGTAGCAACAGGGATTCTCATCCATTGCTTATAGGACTGCACAACGGTACAGAAACTTTGGAAAACAGTTTGGTGGTTTCTTATAAAACTAAACATACTCTTACTATATATACAATCCAGCCATGATACTTCTTTGTATTTACCCAAAGCAATTGAAAAATTATCCACACAAAAACCTGCACATGGATGTTTATATCAATTTGTTCATAATTGCCCAAACTTGGTTGTAACCAAGATAACAGGTGAGTGGATAAATAAACTGTGATACATCCAGACAATGGAATATTATTCTATACTTAAAAGAAATGAGCAATCAAGCCAAGAAAAATATATAATACCAAAAGTAAAACTTACTGTAAACAATGGACTGTGGGTGATAATGATGTGTCAAGGTAGGTTCATCAGTTGTAACTAATGTACCACTCTCATAGGGGATGTTAATAATAGGTAAACTTGTGACTAGGGAGAAGATATGGAAAATATCTGTACTTTCCACTCATTTATGTTGTGGATCTAAAACTACTCTGAAAATAAAGTATAAATACAAAAACAGAACAAAAACCAAACCAACTAACCAAACAAAACAGAAACAAAACCAAATAAAGGAACAACTGTCATTAGCCTAATTACAAAGAAGTGTGCAGTGCCAGGAGTGTATTTTATAGACAGTGACCTTTGAAAAAAACTTCAAGTTTCCTACTGACCTTAAATTCTATCATTCTCAGCATCATTAGGCAAATAGTGGATAATTACAATTTTAAGATAATTTTAGATCTTTACCTCATTGTTCAAATTTTATTATATAATATATGCCACTTTCATGACAAAGAGTTGATAGACAAAATAAATAGGTAGTTAATTCCTTTTTTCTGTAATTTCCTACTTTTCTTGAATAGAACAAAATATATGTTTTCCCTCAGTACAGGATGATCTTTTCTTTCTTCTGACTGTACATTTATAAAAGAAGACATACATGTCTGTTGTAGGTACATCACTTGGAAACACAAAGCAGTCTTTTATACCCAGAGAACATAATGATTTAAAAAATTTTGGAATGCAAATCTCATCACAAATAGAAAAAGAGTTGCCCAGAACACTGTGATCCTGTAGGAAATTTGTTAACAAAAATCAGGTTTAAATGCTCAGATATGTAAATCCTGTACTAGTTGATGGACTTTATCACCAGTTTGTGTTCTTATCAACAACAGCAGGCATCTAACTATATTCACTTTGATTTACTCTGCGGAGACGTTTTCAGATTTAAACTTATTTTACCAAGACAAATGGAGTGACAAATGCAATAAATTAGATTGCATTACACAAGCAAATACATTTTTAGCCCTGTAGTCACCGGAAAAAAAAATAGAGAAAGAAAAAAAACAAAACCTCGACTTATTCTTCATCTTTACTAAAGGGAGATGTCAAAGACCCAGTTGGTGGGAAGGCAATTTTGCAGAAGCAGCAGTCCTTACAAAGAAGATGACTCTGTGGATGTGGAGGTTACAGGTTCTTTCCTCTTCTTTCTGCCCTCCCCCACCAAAATACAGCTTAGAGAACAGAAGCAGATGTCGTCCTTCCAGGGACGTGCCAAGCAGCCATCTCTCTTCTGCTGTGACGGCTTCCACAGATGGGAAGCTGCTTGTCCCACTTCGTTCAACGTGTTTGTGAATATTTGATTTTCGCAGAAGACAAAAAAGAGCAAGAGCTTTGGAATTCAATAGAAGGTCAGAATGGCAATCTTTTTGCCTAGTCCAGCTTCCTTTTATACTCTGACATCTGGCGCCCATTACAAGAACAAATTAGAGCAATTCCAAGCAGCAGCAGAGGAAGAGGACTTCCTGTTCTCAAACAGTGTCGTTATCACTGTGAACACAGAAACTAAGCTCAAAACAATGCAGCCATAGAAATAGATTCGTGGCACTTCTTTTGCAGATGTAAAACATAGCCCACAGTAAATGTAATTAAGGAGATGTATTCTATCACAGAGTAGTAATTCTATTGATGAGGTTCCGTTTAATTTTCATTTTATCACAATATGAAACCCAACTAACTGTGTAGAATCCCACAATGAAAATCCAAACATAACTATATAATAAGGTTTTTGTTTCTTTTGTTTGATTTATCAAAACAAGAAAATCAACCATAGAAAATATTATAAAACCCCATTTAATGTATAGAATGCTACAATGTATCTCTATAGATCATTCTAAAAATTCATCATTTAGTAGGTCTTTCTCCTATTTTATTATTCCATTTTCTTGATCACACATATTGGCTATCTTCCCAAAATACCCCCTTACAAATACCTCTACCAATCTCACTGAAAATAGGTAAAACCCCTTAATATTTGGTTTTCTTCTTTGGCAGTTATATTTAGCATCCTTTTAAAACTCATATTTATTTGATAGAAAAACTAACGCTTCTAGGGGATTGCATGCAGGAAAGGAGCAAACAATATTATTCAACTAGAATACAGAAGTTAAATTTCTGGGTAACTTGCTCAGTGACCATACCAGTTTTTCATCTGAAATTTTGTGATATACAATATGAAAATCACAAGTCTGAGCCACTAAATGATGGCTTAGGATGGAATACACACATCTCATTAAGTGATTTTGTAACTTCTTAATAAATATTTAAAATAAAATATACTACTTATGGTCATTGAGTATTTAAATTATAGATATTAAAGAATAAAAATAAGTTTTGTTCTAATGAGTGGACAGGATAGAATGTATTCTCAGAACTTTAAATTTATTCTTGATTATATGTAAATATATGCACATATTAATATATATGTATATGTACACATATACATTTATGTACATATTCCTCATCTATTGTCATAATATTTATTTCTTTTCTATGTAGATTTTCCCCTCTCTTCCTCATTATCATTGTATGTTGCTTTGTGTTATTATTTATATAAAGTACTGACATCAAATTTTTATCATTTACATTTTTGTGATACATATATATATACACACACATATGTGCTAGTGTACCATATAACATAATGTGATTCACGGAATATTTAAGGACAAATTACCCATTCCCTCTACTCAACACTTTGATCAGCTGTGCTTATCTAGTGCAAACTTTGAGTTCCACACAGAGATATGTATATATTGGTTTTAAGTCAAATCCAAACACTAATCTATACCTAGACTTCAGTGAAAAGCCTTATGACAGAAGAGGCAAAAGAAATTCAGTGAAAGTTGAATGCTTTGTCTATTATTTTGTTCTTTTAAAAAAATTATGTAGTATGGTCAATTTGTTGGCATAACAAAAAGAGATTTCTACACTGTAGAAGTGTGATAGATAGCCCAGCTACTGCATCTGTTGTGAATCTCATGGGCAATTGTATCGGACAGTTCTGAGATATGTTCACAATGATTGAGTAGTTGAGACTTTGTTATGCATTGTTTTCCCAGAGTCTGTGTCTTTCTGATAGTTCTAAAGAATCATTTTGTCTCTTTTTCTTGTTGTTAGTATCCATTTATTAAATGCTTTCCTAGTTGGATCTAGGATAGCAGGGAGATGGAAAATTCCTCTTGTATCCTATCATATTAATATTTTTCTATATAATCCACAAATAAAAATTAAAAAATATATTTTCCAGAATAAGAAATACATTCAGTCATTTAGAATAGAAATTCATATTTTAGAGTGAAAGAATTATCAAATATTTCCATTAATATTTAAAATATTTTCATATAATAATGTTTTCTCATTATGTTTACATTTTTTAATCCAGTTAAAAGAAGGAGATAAATTGTTTTCCATACCTTTTATAGACTTTTGCTATTAGTTGTGTAATTAAGTATTTCTCTTCCTTTAGACCAATTTTTCTTTTTTCTTTAGTTTTTTTTATTTCAGCATATTATGGGGGTAAAAATGTTTAGGTTATGTATATTGATTTTGCCCCACCCGAGTCAGAGCTTCAAGCATGTCCATCCCCTAGACGGTGCGCACCACACCCATTAGGTGTTAATATACCCTCCCCCACTTCCTCCTCCCACCTGCCTGACACCCGATGAATTACTATATGTGCACTTAAGTGTTGATCAGTTAAAAACAATTTGATGGTGAGTAGATGTGGTGCTTGTTTTTCCATTCTTATGATACTTCACTTGGTAGAATGGGTTCCAGCTCTATCTAGGATAATATAAGAGGTGCTATATCACCATTGTAGAACTCCATGGTATACATATTCCACATTTTATTAATCAATTCATGTATTGATGGGCACTTGGGTTATTTCCGCATCTTAACAATTGTGAATTGTGCTGCTATAAACATTCTAGAGCAGATGTCTTTTTTATAGAATGTCTTTTGTTCTTTTGGGTTGGATTGCCAGATCAAATGATAGTTCTACTTGTAGCTCTTTGAGGTATCTCCATATTACTTTTCACACAGGCTGTACTAGTTTACAGTCCTACCAGCGCTATATGAGTGTTCCTATCTCTCTGCATCCCTGCCAACATTTATTGTTTTGGGACTTTTTGATGAAGGCCATTCTCACTGGGGATAAGTGATATCTCATTGTAGTTTCATTTGCATTTCTCTGATGATTAGAGATGTTGAGTATTTTTTCATATGTTTGTTGGCCATTAGTCTATCTTCTTTTGAAAAGTTTCTGTTCCTGTCATTTGCCCACTTTTTGATAGGATTGTTTGATTTTTTTTCTTGCTTATTTTCCTGAGTTCTATATGGATTCTAGTTATCAGCTCTTCATCAGATGTGTAACATGCAAATATTTTCTCCCATTCTGTAGGTTGTCTGTTTGCTTTTGTGATAGTTTCCTTGGCTGTGCAGAAGCTTTTTAATTTGATCGGATCCCATTTATTTACTTTTGTTCTTGCTGTGATTGCTGCCTTTGGGGTCTTCTTCATAAATTCTTTGCCTAGGTCAGTGTCTATAAGAGATTTTCCAACATCTTCTTCTATAAATCTAATAGTTTCATGCCTTAGGTTTAAGTCTGTTATCCACTATGAGTTGCTTTTTGTGAGAGGTGAAAGGTACGGATCCTTTTTCAGTCTTCTACATGTGGCTATTCAGTTTTCACAGCACCATTTGTTGCATAAGGATTCTTTTCCCCAATGTATGTTTTGTCTGCTTTGTCAAAGATTAGATGGCTATATGAGGCTGGATTTATATCTGGGTTCTCAGTTCTGTTCCATTGATCTATGTCTCTGTTCTTGTGCCAGTACCTTGCTGTTTTAGTTACTATAGCCTTGTAGTATATCTTGAAGTCTGGCAAATTGATGCCTCCCAATTTATTCTTTTTGTTTAAGACTGCTTTTGCTATACAGGATCTTCTAGGTTCAATACAAAGCATAGAATTATTTTTTTCTAGATCTGAGAAAAATTATGAGGTCCCAGGGCCCCTCTCAGCATGTGAGACACTAAAGTTGCCTCTCCAAAGGAACAAGAGCTGCTTACAAGACCCCAAAACAACACTGCAGTTTGCCCCTCCCAGCAACACAGACCAATTTTTCTAATATGGAAGAATATATATGCTTTTAGAAGATTGATTCTGAACAAATGATTTTAATATAAAATGATATTCAATTTCAAATAGTCCGGTTACACCTACAGTCTTGCTATGCTTTGGGGTGAAAATAAAATGAACACCTGTCCCCTTCACCACAGGATCTCTTACACATACACACAGTCTTCCCAAGACCCTGATATTCTAAGGGGGCACCATCAAGAAAAAGAGGGAGGGGAGGTGCATCTCTTATGGCCATGTTCTACTTCATAAAACCAGTCAAACTTTTCTGTCAAATGTTCATTTTTGAATGGGTGGTGACATTTTCAGCAACATCTTGTAGGGCTCCTCTGAAGTTTATATATTACTGCTTTGCAAAGACATCCATAATTTCTGAACTTGGATGGATGAAGTCAAGGATCAGAAAATTGAAAAGAACCTTGAGAGAATTTCAGAAATTGAGATGGTTCAAATCCATCAGCTGTTCTTTAGAGTACTTGGGCAAACCCTTCGATGAAGCGTTCATCTACCCTCCAGACACAGTACCGACATGCTCGACTATCCCCTCATTTGTTCTCTACCTCTTTCTTCAGGGAAATTTTTGTCTTCCAATCCCTTCCATTTTCCGATTAAACTCAACACCATCAGCCCCTTTTCTTTGATGGCAACAAGACAAAGTACTTCTTAGTAGAAGGGCATGATGGCTGACAATTGATTGTGCAAATAACGGCACCATGTTGGTGACAGTTATTCTTTCAGTGCCTTGTGCATGTGGGCACTGTCAGGGTATTGAGTGGACAGTAATATATTTCTATTTTAGAAAATAGTACCTCTTTTATTCCGTGGATGTAATGGTAAAAAAAAAAAAAGAAAAAAAAGAAAAAGAAAGGAAAATAGTACCTTTTTCAGAGCACTTATATTCAGTGTTATATTTGATCATTTTATCATTTTATGGTGCTTATTTTTTGCTCTAGTCAATTAATTCGTCTGATGTTTATTTTGCAACATGCTGAGGAATATGTATTAAATCTATCAATTTCCTAAATTTTAAAAAAATATCTCAAACCTTTGTATTATGTAGATCTTTTTTCCATAGCAATGTTATTTTACCCCCACCTTTTTTTTTCTTTTTTATTTATTATTCCAGGGTTTTGTGAGGGTACAAACATTATAGTTACACTTTATGTCTTTGCCTCACCCAAATGTGGATTAAAGGCATGCCTTTCCCTCCCTTTAGTGCTCCCCATGTCCTTTAGTTGTAGATTTGCCCCCCCATCCCCCTAATCCCTAGAGAGTATTTCTGCCATGTGATCAACCTAGTGCTGATCAATTAGTACCAATTTGATGGTGAGTACAAATGGATCTCGTTCTTCTGCTCTTGTGGTGCCCCACTTTGGATAATGGGCTTAAGTTTAATCC